>SCLH01002145.1:102177-114066 GCA_004367855.1 Oikopleura vanhoeffeni
GTGGGATTGTATCAGATTACTGTTAAATCACAATTCACCGTGAATAGTTGTTCTTCAAGATGCGCAAGTTTTTCGGATATCAGCTCTGCTAGTTTATCCAAAAATAGCTTCGTAAACTGTCAAAATCAGCGACACCCACACCTTCAAGTGGTCCTACCGAAAAAAAGCGACCTAAATAAAGAGAATTCTAGAAAAAAATAAGAATGTTTTTTCCACAATCTGTGTTATAAAATACAGGCGTGCCCGTATATCTATATCGATTACGGGGCCTCCTCGCACTAATTAGCCACTTTTTTAGCCAAAATTTGTTTATAATATACTGAGCACAAATATTTAGTGAATAAAAAATTAAGACAAAATTGGTCCGAATCGGACATTTTTTAGATTTTTTTCTGAGATAACTGAAATTGTTTAATTATCAGTTTTTGTTAAAAAAATTGGAAACAATTGTCGGATTCGGAGCATTTTTTTTAATTTATTTTCTCTAAATAGTTGTGCTCAGTCTAATAACTCAATCGGATGAGTCGTTTTCAAAAGTCGAATTATATAAAAATTTTGGCTAAAAAAATGGCTAATATGTGCGAGAAGGCCCCGTAATTGATATACTATCGCGCAACCGTAAGGAAAAAGTAATAAGTTAACTTTCGAATCGTCCCCTATTGACAAACGGAAGGGTTTAATAAATTACCTGCTTGGATTGATAAACAGTAGAGGCGATTTCGTTTCAATATCAAGCTGTTCGTTGTGTTTGAGATTTTTGAAGTAATTGAGGTGTCCATCGGAATATCCATTTTGATCCAAAATCTCTCCATTTGCAGTTACTGAAATTTCTCCTACTGATAAGCTCTCTTCGACTTTCACCCGGATAGTCTGAAAGTATTTTTTTTTATAAAAATGAATCATTTGAAATTTTATGCTCAGATGGGTTTTTAAAACTTAAGGGTATCCCTGCTCCTACATTTTCTGCAGTTATTATGTCATAAAAATGCACCAAATCAGTCGTTGATGTTTTAAAAGCACAAAACAACCCAAATAAGAACAAAAAAAAATTCGATAATTTTGCGTTTTTTCGATTTTTTACTNAGTAAAAAATCGAAAAAACGCAAAATTATCGAATTTTTTTTTGTTCTTATTTGGGTTGTTTTGTGCTTTTAAAACATCAACGACTGATTTGGTGCATTTTTATGACATAATAACTGCAGAAAATGTAGGAACCACCATACCCTTAAAATGCAAAAGTAAAAATGTTTTTTATCTCGATTTCCTTCCAGTAGCATATCTACTCATATATAATAAGGTTGATAACCCTCGTATACTTTCGAGTTGACAAACTTCGACCAAAAACTTATAAAGGTTTATTGATGCAGTTCGTTAACTCGCTCTCGTACATTCGTGTTTTCGAAAAATCATTGTATTTAATTACTGAAAATTTTGAAATTTGAAAAAATGAGTTGGTTTTTGCCAAAAAAAACGCAAAAAGACACTAAAACGTCCGCTTAGACAACTATGACAGTACATATTTAAATTTAAAAAATCTTAAGGGGATTGTGGGTGCTTCCAGCAATGTGCTGGGGAGAAATAAGCCCTTTTTAAAACTCAAATATCTTTTATGAGAATTAAGTGGACATCTATGTTTTCAATTGCACACTGTAGTTCGTAACCTTGAAAAGTCAAAAATTGATTCATTTCTAGAAAATATTATCACATCAACCATTAAATGCATAAAACCTAATTGCTGCTTTTTCCTACCATATAGCTTGAAAACATTTTTTTAATTCATCTTAATTTGCCGGGAATTTTTTTTGAAAATTCATTGTTATAGTTAAATATAGGCAAAATCTACATTTTTTTACAAACGGTAGTTTAACTCACGAACGGTTCATGCGATTTTTTTTCTTTTTCATATATCATTCTCGATTCTCTGAGTGAAATTCTCACCTGAAAAAATCAGAATAATTTCTGTCAGAATTCTCGCATTCACTATTTTATGCTGATCTACTGCGCGCCATTATTACATTGATTAGGCTTAAAATTGAAATATCGAAAAAGGGGCAAAAATCTTAANATCCAAGAGGCAATCGGTTGATACTGAGTCTCGGCTATGTCTGCTTACAATAGGACTGACGGTACGGTAATCAGCGAAAACACCGGTAAATTTCAGTTTATCGAGAACTGATCATAGTATACCTTCCAAAAGGTGGTTGTATGGGTAAATCTTTTCAAGAGGAAATTTTTTGCAATATTTATTTTGGACACCGGACACCACCTGGTGTAGTAAGACACTTTTTTATGCAACACTGGAATGTGATGTAGACCTGAAAATATTACTAACGCTGGTAAATTTCAAGAGAAAATTTTTTGGCAATATCTGTTTTGACCACGTACCACCACCTGGTGTAGTAAAGAGCACTTTTTTTTATTAAAGACCACTGGATTGTTATGTAGACCTGAAAATATACTACCTGTTAAAATTGTCAAGAGAAATTTTGTTGGCAATATTTTATTTTGAGACGTGCACCACCTGGTGTATAAAGAGCACTTTTTTTATTGAGCACTGGAATGTGATGTAGACCTGAAAGATATACTACTGCGTTAAAATTTCAGAGGAGAAAATTTTTTGGCCAATATTTATTTTGACCACGTGGACGTATGGTCTAGGTCAGTACCGGCGAGATTTATCTGCAAAACTAAACCCGCTCAGCACTAATTTTTTGAGTTTATATGGTTAAACTTTCTCAAAAAAAATGATTCCGACCATGAAAAAAAATTTTGGACCACCTGGTGTCACAATGTGAGTATTAAAAAACAACCTTTGGGCTTTCTAGGCGCTTTAAAGTTGAATTATTATTCATTTTACTGTTGTAGACACGGATTTCGCGCCACAAAAACATTTAGCGTATTACATGACAAAAAACAAATTTAATTGTTCGAAAAAAAAAATTCGAATTTTTTTGGTCATTTTGAGGGAATTTGGATGAAAAAATGGCGTCGTAGGCGGGGAACGACCGAAAAACGCAAATTTGAGTATAGGCCCAACATCTCGTCGAGCCAATTTTATTTGTATTTTTCGACCTTTTAAAATCGGTCGGGGGCTCTGGTCATTTTTTGCTGGTCATTTTTTACTAGATTTTTAGCCAAAAATTTTATTTTAATTCAGCTTGGCCAAAAACGACTTGATTCCGATGAATCAGGAGATAGCTGAAAACAGAGCACAGATTATCTAGTAAATAATTGAATTTAAAAAATTGGTCCGAATCGACGATTGTTAGTTTTAAGAAAAGCGTTTGAACAAATCCTAATTTTTATTTGGTGCTAATTGTATTTTATTCCTCAAAAAAGTGATAGATGTAGACAGCGTGCACACGGTACTGTGGAGAAAGGAAACAAACATCGGAGACAATTTCTTAGATTTTCGAATGAATGAATTGTATCTACGGCTTATTACTCAAACCATATAATAATCGCTCTGCAGTTTTTCATAAGTTATTCAAAATATAGCCTCATTACAAAAAAAAGGCACCATCAAGTACATTACAGCTGCCATGTAAACCATTAATCAGAGAAAAATGTTTGAAAGGAAGGGTGCACTAATTAAAAAAAATGTTTGCTTTTGAAAACGGTGTTATTAAGCCATGAATTAGATTTTGACTAGATGTCGCGCTAGAGCACAATAAAAAATATGGAAAATACCGCATAAGTTTCAGTTGGCGTCAAGAACAATTGCGAACCGATAACAAGTCATTACGCTAGATTAAGTTTTTTTAAAGTCAAAATCTCGCATCAACCACACCCTTAAGGGTAATGTGTTCCTACATTTCCTGCAGTTATTATGTCATAAAAAATGCCCACCAAATCAATCGTTTATGTTTAAAAGCACAAAAACCTGAATAAGAACAAACAAAAATTTCGAAAATTTTGTGTTTTGGAGTTGCTAATCATTTTTCGAGAATATGTCAAACTAGGAACCACATACGTAGGTCAGTACCGGGCCGAAAATCGACCTTTAAAACTTATTGGTTAATTGAGGAAGGTGGATAAGTTCACTTGTGCAGAATTTTTAGAGAATTTTTTAAATTTTTTTTTTTTTCGAAAACGTTTTTATAATTTTTATGGCATTTTATTTTTAAATGGCAATGAAGTAGGTGCTCATGCCTTCTCAATCCTAAAAATATGCTTATCGGATAGCAAATAAATTTTATGTCGAAAAATACAATAAAATTGGGCTCGCCACGAGATTGTTAGGCCTATATCAAGTTTGCGTTCTTCGGTTCGTTCCCCTACGCATTTTTTCATCCAATCTTCAAAATGACCAAAAAAAAAAATTCGAATTTTTTTTTTTTCGAAAATTAAAAATTTGTTTTTGTCATGTATAGCAAAATGTTTTTGTGGCGGCGAATCCCGTGTCATTAACAACTAAAATGAAAAATAATTCAACTTTAAAGCGCCTTAGAAGCCCAAAAGGTTGTTTTTAATACTCACATTGTGACCACCAGTGGTTCCAAAATTTTTTTTCGATGGTCGGAATCATTTTTTTGAGAAAGTTTAACCTATAAAACTCAAAAAAAATTAAGGTGGGCTGAGGGTTTAGTGTTGCGATAAAATCTCCCGGTATGACCCTAACCATACGTCACGTGTCAAAATAAATATTGCCAAAAAAGATTTTCTCTGAAAAATTTAACAGGTTAGTATATTTTCAGGTCACATCACATTCCAGTGCCTCAATAAAGAAAGTTTTTCTTTTGGGGGGGGCCCTTTTTTTTCCCTTTAAAAAACTACACCAGGTGGTGTCACGTTCAAATAAATATTGCCAAAAATTTCTCTTGAAATTAACCAGTTAGTATATTTTCAGGTCTACATCACATTCCAGTTGATGTCTCAATAAAAAAGTGCTCTTTACTACACCAGGTGGTGTCACGTGTTCAAAACTAAATATTTGCCAAACAAATTTCTCTTGAAATTTACCCATACAACCCACCTTTTGAAGGTATACTATGATCAGTTCTCGATAAATGAAATTTACCGGTGTTTTCGCTGATTTACCGGGCGGGCGGCTTAACCGGTCAGTCGATTTTTAAGAACATAGCCGAGACTCAGTATCAACCCCATGCCTCTTGGATACAATTGGAATTTTTGGAATCGTATGAAACGTTTTCGAGAACATTCGCTCCGATTGGCCCATTGCGGATGAAAAAACCCCGCCATACTAAGGCCACAAATATTTAGTGGAATAAAAAATTAATACAAATTGTTCCGAATCGGACATTTTTTTGATTTTTTTTCTGAGATAACTTAAATTGTTTAATTATCAGTTTTGTTAAAAAAAATTGAAACAATTGTCGGATTCGGAGCATTTTTTTTAATTTATTTTCTCTAAATAGTTGTGCTCAGTCAAATAACTCAATCGGATGAGTCGTTTCAAAAGTCAAATTATATAAAAATTTTGGCTAAAAAAAATGGCTTAATATGTGGCGAGAAGGCCCCGTAATGATTTATACTATCGCGCAACCGATAAGGGAAAAAGTAATAATTAACTTGTCGAATCGTCCCTGATTGACAAACGGAGGTTTAATAAATTACCTTGCTTGGATTGATAAACAGTAGAGCGATTTCGTTTCAATATCAAGCTGTTCTTGTGTTTGAAGAATTTTTGAAGTAATTGAGGTGTCCATCGGAATATCCATTTTAATCCAAAACTCTCCATTGCAGTTACTGAAAATTCTCCTACTATAAGCTCTCTTCGACTTTCACCCGCATAGTCGTGAAAGTTATTTTTTATTAAAAATGAATCATTGAAATTTTATGCTCCGATGTTTTTAAAAAACTTAAGGGTATGCTGGTTCCTAAATTGACATTTTCTCGATAAAATATTAGCCAAAACAGGCCTCCGAGATATAATTCAGCATTAGCAGTTTGTAAAATAGGCCTTTCTCTTGGTAAACACTGTGTCAAAACTTTTTGCATGAATTACATGGCCCAGACACTATTAGCGAACAGGGAGACCTAAGCAAAACCGAAATTCTATTCCTCAGGTTATATTGTTGAAATAAACCTAAATTTTAACATGAGCTGCTAATATTAGTATACCAAAAACTTCTGTTTTTCTTTAGAATATGCGAGACCGTCTTTTTTGCACATTTCCGTCGAAATTCTATCTCCTCTGAATTGTATATTTCAAATTCACTCAAATTTTTGCAAAAGGAAAGCTTCAAAACAATATAAAACTTCTGTGGAAGCGTTTTTTTAATTCGACCCCAAACTCAAAAATATGAATTTTCCAAGGTCACTTGAAAAAATTTCCGGACAAAAAAGTGCTTCGATTTTTTTCGAAAGTAGAGCTCAAAAGAAAGCGAGGAAACACTGGAAGAGAAAGTTGGCTTACGTCAAGGCATCCATTTTGGAAAGTTTTAGTGGTCAAATTGACACAAACGTTATTTTTTGAACTTACATTTTGAAAAAATACTTAGAAAAACAAAAAGAAGGAACCAAAATTTACGAATTTTTTGTTTCTCTTATTTGGGTTGTTTGTGCTTTTAAAAAACATTCAACGACGGATTGGCTGGCATTTTTATGACATAATAACTGCAGAAAATGTAGAACACCATGACCTTAAATGCAAAAGTAAAAATTGTTTTTTATCCGATTTCCTTCAGTAGCATATCTACTCATAGTATAATAAGGTTAATAACCCTCGTATACTTTGCGAGTTTACAAACTCGACCAAAAACTTATAAAGGTTTATGACTGCAGTTCGTTAACTCGCTCTCGTACATTCCGTGTTTCGAAAAATCATTGTATTTAATTACTGAAAATTTGAAAGTTTTGAAAAAAAATGCGTGGTTTTTGCCAAAAAAAACGCCAAAAAGACACTAAAACGTCCGTTAGACGCACGTCCCTTCAGACAAACTA
Organism: Oikopleura vanhoeffeni; assembly: GCA_004367855.1. Taxonomy (NCBI): domain Eukaryota; kingdom Metazoa; phylum Chordata; class Appendicularia; order Copelata; family Oikopleuridae; genus Oikopleura; species Oikopleura vanhoeffeni. The sequence goes on from SCLH01002145.1 coordinate 109,084, forward strand.
TACAGTTACATATGTGTTAAATTTAAAAAATTCTTAAGGGATTGTGGGTGCTCAGCAATGTGTGGGGAGATATAAGCGCCTTTTTAAAAATCAAATATCTTTTATGAGAATTATGGACATCTATGTTTTCATTGCACCACTGTAGTCGTTAAACCTTGAAAGTCAAAAATTGATTCAGTTTCTAAGAAAATATCATCACAATCAACCATTAAAATGCATAAACTAAATTGCGCTGCCTTTTTCCTACCATTATAGCTTGAAAAAACATTTTTTTATTCATCTGAATTTGCCGGGAATTTTTTTTTGAAAATTTCATTGTTATAGTAAATATGGCAAAAATCTACATTTTTTTACCAAAACCGGTAGTTTAAACTCACGAACGGTTCATGCGATATTTTTTTCTTTTTCATATATCATTCTCGATTCTCGTGAGTGAAATTCTTCCTGAAATCAGAATAATTTCTGCAGAATTCTCGCATTACTTTTTATGCTGATCTACTGCGCGCCGATTATTACAGTTGATTAGGCTTAAAATGAAATATCGAAAAAGGGGCAAAAAATCCAACAATTATAATATTGAAATTAACTTTCATTTAGGGTTATTGTTTTTGCTTGATTATTATTCTTCGTATTGAGACTATCCATGTCTAGAATTTTAAAAAAATAATTTTATTTTTGCCAGCAAATCCGATATTCCAGAACTAGTTATTCGATAGTAAAAAAACCTTTTTTTTGCTTCAACCAATTTCTCATGTGCTGGATGGTCGGATACCAAGAAAAATAATAACCGAATTTGAGACCGTGGTCGAAAATAACTACTGCACCCACAATCCCCTTTAAGGAGGTTCCCATCGGGAGTTTTTAGGGTTTTTCAAACTTCGTCCACGGGAAAACGGCTGAAGTGATATTAGACTTTTGATGTTTTGACCACTGATAAACGAAAATTCTTCTCTCTTGACTTTTTAATTTGAGGTGCCTTGAATATTTTAAACCTACGCAAAAACATGATTGAAAAAGAAAATTTTCAGATTTGCGACAAGTCGTTTAGCTAACTAAACATACAAATATTGTTATATTCACAGGACAATATTTCAAACACTTATGATCATATTTTAATTTAGGTCAGATCCGAAAAAAAAACTTTTCAAACTCTAGAAATCTGGCCAAAAATCGATATTTTTACAGTGTTACGCTAAAAGTTCGTTTGAGATAACTAATGCATAAGTTTAATTTTTCAAGTTTCCCCAAGTTTAAATTAACATTCACGGCATAATTTTAATTTAAGGCCGATTTGAATATCTTTTACTCGTCTTTATTTCGTAGAGGAGTTTCACAAGTTCCAAATTGAGGACAATTAGAAACAAAAATCGTGAAAATAGGGTTAAAAAGATTGAGTTCCTCGTACTTTAACTAAAAAGTATAAATTGTTCTGTGACCAAATAATTATAGTAGGAAACAATTCTGAGGCGCTTAATCTCTTAAAATAAACAATTTTATCTGATCTGACAAATCAATAACCGATCATATCACGCCACCTTTTTTTTTCCGCACTCTCGTTCACAGCAATAATATAAGCGGTCAAAACCAAATACCCCAAGTTTAGTGGGTTCTAATTATCTCGGAAAATAAAAAAATATGTCATATAGAAAGCAATTCTAAAGTAATTTATTGTATAAAAAATTAAATAATATATCGCTGATAAAAATTATGTTTCTTCTATATGGTTAAGAATGCCGTTGGAACCTCCTTAAGCACACATTCGAAAATTTTCCAAAAAGTAAAAAAATTCAAAAACATCTTTTGCGTTTTATTGCCACTTAAAAATTCAGTTTTGTGAAAATTTTCCAAGTACCCTAAGAGTGAGATTTTTCCCTCGCTTGAAATAGTCAGCTTTTTATTAGCTTAAATGAAAGCCACTTTTATGGCTCTAAGAGTAAGAGGGTTAACAAACATGAAAAGACAGTCGATTGGGTGAAACAAACAGAACCATAATAATTTATTGTAATTGTTGTGTTCAAAAAATGTATGTTGGGTGAAGTTTGTTCTAGTCTCAGCTGCTTCACTCTGATGGCATTGTACAAAAAGTTGTAAATCATTTTTTTGCGATATTATGGAATTTAAAGAAAATCCAAGTTAATGATAACTTCGCCGTATTTACCTGATGGTGAGAAACTGCTTTCAAATCAATTAATTTCGGAGATTCCGTATCGAAATTATATTTTTCACTATCAAAATTGTGGCAGCTGATTGGTGTTATTTCATACACCCCGAGGGCATTCACGCAGTATTTATTCAATCCAATCTCCGTCTCCTCAACAATTTTCTGATCCTTATTAACAATTTCGATTTTCAGGGCGTAGTCTGATTTGATCTGCATCATAAAAGACTTTTGAGTTATAACCACTGGTTCTTCAACCGGTAGACTTTCAGCAACAACTTGGACATTAACCGAAGTTTTACCACTTGGTTCGGTGAAACACCAATGTGGATTTGAGACAATTAACTTGTAGCCACCGGGATTCAGTGAGGCGTGGGAAATTTTTGACCGGGAAGGTTCATCTGTTTCCGAAATGGTTACCGGTATTAATTCACCGGTTGATTGTGATTTCATTTCGGCTGAAAATGACCCGCAAGTTCCAAGACAGGTAACAAAAGCTTCGAAACTCCGAGTGAATCGTACAAAAACCGGGGTATCCAAAGACTCGTGTTCGACGGTAACCTCATGCTGAGAAGGGCTGAAATGAACCCCTGCTGCGACTGGTTTGATTTGATAAGTACCAGCTGGTAAAAGAAAACAATGCGTATTTCCAGTACTGCTCTGAATCATCTCTGAACCGCGGTAAACCTCCAAAACTGCGGATTCCTCGATTACAGAAGCACATACGGAAACGGAGATTGGGGTCAATACTGAGAGTGTTGGTTTTTCAGACTTGATAACGGTATCCGTCACCGCGAATTCGTAACCGGCTTTTGTAACTTGCACTTTGTGGGCACCAGGTTTCACGGATTTTATGATGAAAGAACCTTGAGAGTCCGAAGTTGCAACTTCTTTACCATCTAATAGAATTGAAGCGTCGGCGATAGCCTGTCCATTTCCTAAAGATAAAAGTGAGATTTTATCAGATTTTTTGGTCGAATTTTGGATTATTTTTTGCAGGTTGGTATCTTTCGCATCGATTTTTCTTAGTTCTCGAATGAATTCGATTTTATGTAAACATAAAAAAAAAAGTTTTCGATCAAATTTGTATACAGTTCTCGCTACCTAACTGGTACAATCATCACTTGGACAAACTCCCTAACCGGTACAAATTTTTCGAGGTGGTTAAGGGGGTATGCGACTCTGATTTGACACTTTCTAGGTGAAATATACTGAAAACTAACAGTTATGGAGAAAAACCGAAAATGCTAATTTGTAGATCTATCCTTATCTTGCGAAAAAATACATCACAAATTATTTTTGACCATTACACCAATAGGTACAGTATCGTAAAAGTGACATTTTCAACTTTTAAAATCTATCTCCTCCCAGACGGTATATCAAATTGAGCTCAAATTTCACAGATCACGTAACGGTAGTATATTAAATTTTAATAGAGATTTTCGATCCGGCGACTGAACAATTCTAGAACGCCAAATAACGACGATTTTTAACATGCAGCTTCAAAATCTATCTCCTCCGAGGATATGTTTGCAAAATAGCTCAAATTTTTATCAAGTATTCCTCAGAAAATTTTAAAGAAATAAGAGAGCTTTTTTGCAATTTCGAGCTAGAAGCTTGAAATAATGATTTTTTTGGTCATTTTCCGAAATAAAAAAAAAGTGCTTCGATTTTTCGAAAGTAGCCTCAAAAGAAAGCCAGTGAAACACTGATGAGACAAGTTGCTTACGTCAGGCGATATTTTGAAGTTTTAGTGGTCAAATCGAGCAAACGTTATTTTTAACTTCATCTTTTAAAAAATACTTAGAAAAATCGAAAAAAAATGCGAAAATTTTCGAATTTTTTGTACTAAGAAACCCAATCAATCAAAATTTTTTCGAAATTTTCGCGATTTTTTTTAGAATAATATTGAGAGTTAAAAATAATGTTTGCTCGAATTGCCCACTAAAACTTCAAAATATCGACTTGACGTAAGCCAACTTTCTCATCAGGTGTTCACTGGCTTCTTTTGAGCCGACTCTTCGAAAAAAAAATTTCGGAAATTTTTCGAAAAGACCAAAAAAATCTATTTCGGATTATAATAGCAAATTGAGTTGAGCTTGTGCTTTATTCTAAATGCTTTTAAGAATTACGCAGTAAAAATTTGAGCCATTTTGAAAATAAATTCTCGGAGGAGTTTCAAAGTCTGAGAATGCCCAAAATCGCGTTCTAGAATTGTTCAGCATCGAATCAAAGAACTTTGTGCTTTAGATATGCTATTGTTACAAGTTTTCTGAAATTTGAGCTAATTTGGATATATTCGTCTCGGAGGAGTATATTTTTGAAGTACGAGAAGGGTCTCCTTTCTGAACGATACCGTAACTATCAGTGTAATCATCAAAAACGAAAAAAAAATTTGAAAAAGGTCATTATAAAATTTTTGAAAAAAAGGTCATTTTGTGAGAAATTGCCTTCAAAAAAACAGGACAGTTGTCGCGAAATGTACCAGGGTAGATCTCTGTCGATAATCACAAAAAGAAGCATTTCTGTCGGCGGTTATCTACCCGACCGTCCGCGGGAGCGGCGGCGTAGGCTTGATAAGCCCGCAGAATGTTCTCTTTTGTGATTATGTCAGAATCTACCCTCTGGTACATTTCAGCATTATCATATTTGTCATATGAGATCTGATGTATATATGGCTGATGTATATAGGCTATAAAAGGACAATTTTGCAGCATAAGCTACGGAATATGAGGATTCAAAATTCCATTAAATTGAGATCAAGGGCAAACAATGTATCAGCCCCCGGTACGGGCCCGCCGGGAGGCAAAATAAGTATTTATGAC
>SCLH01002146.1:0-10068 GCA_004367855.1 Oikopleura vanhoeffeni
CGAAAATATTTTAATCATAAAAAAATAAATTTAAGCATTTAAAAATTGTCTACAAAGTCACTTGATACGTATATCGACCCAGAAATAATATCAAAAGTGTACTAATCTGCTTTTATAGGGAAAATAACAATTTTTAATGATAAATTGTGATTTTTTCATCAAAATTTTAGACCTATTTTAAAATAACTATTGCTTGATCATATATATATATTGATCAAATTGGAAAAAACGATGACGTAGGTCAGATCCTTGTGCATCGATTCCGATAGCAAAATTATTTGTGAACACCACTGTGAGCTTGTATCACGTGATATGCTATACCTTGCTCTTATCGGTAAATTTTCTAGAACTAAAAATATAAATTCTGGAATATCAAATGTCGGATGCAAAAATATATTGTTTGAACTTCCTTATGCAAAAAAATTAAAACTCCAACTACCTTGGGCTTTCTGCAATCAGCATTGAAAAAATGCCTATATATAGGCTCTGGTGTCTTGGCGGAACTTTTTTTCTGTGCTAACAGGGGTTAAAGTCGAAAATTTTGAAATTTCACTTCCGAATAAAAATATTGCTTCTTAGATAACAATAATTTTTTATTTTGAGTGCTATCATAGCTATCACTGCTATGCATGCAAAAAACACTTTTCCAAAAACTGACTAATCTCACAATTGTATTTGATGTCTAGCTCAGAAATAATTTTTCACAAGTCATCGGATCCTATGTGTATATAGAAATCATCAGCAGCCACCTTTGGCTTTGCTGTGAGGCGAACTTGTTACCAAATCGTCGAAAGTTGGTCAAATTATGTTACAAATGCTAATTTTATTATACAATAATCATGTTTAGGGCACTTGAAAATTCGATGCAAAGTATTTTTCAAGAAAAATTTGACGTCTTGATTTACAATCGGGTGGCAAAATCTGGGTCGACTACAACCAAACTTATTCTGGAAACTCTTTCAAGACCTCTTTCGTTTGGTTTCACAGTGCACTCAACAAATAATTCAACACATTCTGGAGCCAGAGGTAAAGTGATAAAGTACACAAGATAATCGAAACGTCCTATTTTTTGCCAACTTAAAGTTTTTGGATTTAAGGCCATTTTGTGTAGATAATCATAATCGTAGCTGAGCTGCACACCAATTAAAAATTAATTTTAGAAGCACATGGACTATCTGAAAAATCTGGAAAAGGACTTATAAATTTGTTTGAGAAAAAAATAAAACTAAAATCATTTGTTTATATCCGACATATGTATTTTGAGAAATTCTTGCCACTGCTCATGAACAAAGCCAATATCAATTTTGTTTTTATCAACCTTATACGTGACCCTGTTGAACATGCTATTTCTCAGTGGTATTTTAAGCAATCTGGATCGAAAACAACAAAACTTGACAAAATAAAGGAAACAGGTAGCAAAAAATTAGCGTTTCGTTCACACACAAGATGAAAGTTGAAATTTTGATGATCATTTCAAATTTCTGATAGGCAAAATTTATTTGACATTTGCTTTTGACTAAAAATCATCACAAATTTTGCGATTTTTTCAATTACAAGCCGATAAGGCCGTTTTGACATAAATCAACCATTGCTTTCAAATTAAATGGAAATAACCAAAAAATCCCTGTGTATTTGGTTAAGGCTTATGTTGCACAAAACATGAAATTCTAGCTGATTGACGAAATAGATCGTGCGTAATCTTCAATTTTGGTAAGGAATTCGAACTTGACTTTTTTGGTGAGAATATCAATCGAAATCTGGCATTTTAGACATGCCAAATAACATGAGCACACAAAATCAACAATCCAACGGTATCTTTTTTTCAATCATGTGAAGATAAATCTGATTCAAATACTGCAATACACGAACGACCCTCGACCCGACCACCCTCAAAAAAAATTTGCTGGTCGGCGCTCGATTTTCCAAAAAAAAAGATATCTTGCAGCTAGAATCTAGCTGCTAGATTCTGGTTATAAAAACTTTGAGAATACTCAATTTTCTAAAGTCAATAGGAGAATCGCACCTCAAATTGTTCAATTAAGATTTGGTTTCGATTGATGAATGTGTTGCGGAAGAAAATCTTTTTTGTGTAAATGGTGGTAGTTTCAGAATGATCCCATACTTTTGTGGTGATGAAGAAATTTGTAAAAAACCATCTTCAGAAGGCTTAGATAGGGCAATTGAAAATGTGGAAGCTTTCTATACGATTGTAGGAAAGAGTCATAAAATATCACAATTTTATCCAATTTTGTTCCAATCCTGGCCCCTGATTAGCAAGGGATATTCCTTTATTGCCCTCTCCCAAAGATTTGGGCCCTCAAAACACGGGGGGGGGGTGAGAAAACTACGCGGTTTTCAAAAACAACTCAGCCGATTAGGTTCTTAGATAGCTCAAATGTGGCACAAATATCTAGTGAATAAATTCCCTCCCCCGTGTTTTTGAGGGCCCAAAATTTGGGGGGCTCAAATCTTTGGGAGAGGGCAATAAAGGGATATATGATATATCCCTTTATTGCCCTCTCCTTGATATCATATATCAAGAATTGGGTATGTTTTCACGCCGATTTTTCTTTAAGATATAAACGTGTATCAATCAGATTGATTTTGGAGTGTTATCAGCTTCAGACAGGAAATGATAAAGATTCTAAATTTTGAAAAAATTTCATATCAGAAGCTTACTAAAATATTTATCATCGCCGATTTGAACTTGATCTGCGTCTGATGCGATAACATGGATATTGTTTTTCTCAGTGGATCTTTAAAAAATTAGGATGAAAATTTTATTCAATAATTATAACAAAGAGCAAATTAAAATTTCACTCGAAAAATTTGTTTTTTTATAAACATTTTTAACTAATGATTATAATATAGAATCTCCAGGGTCCGGACTCCGGGCATTTGAAAATTCGCATTCTGCAAATAAATTTGATCAAAAAATTTAAGTAAAAAAATTAAGATTTTTATTTTTTGAAAATTTTCGCCAAAATAGCTTTTTTAAAGTTTCAGCTGTTAACTTATCACGAAAAGACTGCTGCCTTACTAGTATATTTTTTGGTTAATTTTTGACTTTAAAAAGGCGTTTTGGAAAAATATGAAATGTTCTTGAAGCTTGCGGAAAAATTATTGCCAAAGATATTCATGGGAAGTGTTGAACTTTTCAAATCGGAAAAAGAACTTCTCTATTTTAGTGGAGAAACGAAATTCAAAAAAAGGCCATCCAATTCAACAGTAGAATTTCTGCGAAATACGAAGTACATAGAGTATGAATATAAATTTTATTATTTTATTTTGGAGAGATTTGACGAACAAGTAAAAGATTATTTATAAACTGTACAGAAATAATTAATATTCATAAATAATATTAAATAAATTATTTCAATTAATAAATCCTAATAATTAAAACTTGAATATACTGAAATAAAACAGCCTGAATATTCTCGCTTACTAAAATTTTATTTCAGCTCAGTGAGAGCTTAGTGTTAATTGAAGATGTATGTTGAGAAATGAAGCACCACAATTTGCTTGTCTTAAAGTTAAGAAGTTTTAGGTACAAAAAAATATTCTGTTGTAATTGTTAATAAGATAACCCTGCCACGGAGCCATGGCGCGCCCCGACATGTAGATCACATAGTGGTCACATGTTGAGATAAAACGATTTATAAGTTGTATAATATCCAGGAAGAGAGCCCATTCTTGATAAATGATACTTAAATTTAGCTTGATTCACTAAAAATAGGCTCTCTACTCATGGAAAGTTGCGACATGTCGCCCAACCTTTCATAATTCTATATTTATTGATATTTCAGATAAAGAAAATTTATTTGTTTATCACTTTTTTTTTTATTTTATTTTTCTATCATAGTTAGTTTTTATTCGACGTTTTGGCTAAACAGCCATCTTCAGTTGTGAGAGAAAAAATTGAACAGACTTCGAAAGTTGCTTTTTGAGCGCGAGTGACTATTTGAAATTATGCGAAAAAAGCAACTTTCGAATTCTGTTGAACTATTTCTCTCACACGTGAATATGGCTGTTTAGCCGAACCGTCAAATTAAAACTTTCTTTGATAGAAAAAATGATATACGTTTATGTTTCAAAAACAATCAATAAAACTATTTGTTCTTTCAACTTAAACACTTTTACCTAATTACATAATTTAACAAAGGATTTTGACAGACAAAAAGTTTGGAGCTCACTAAAAAACCACGATATACGGAAAAAGAGTTTTTTCTCTTAAAAACTTATCTTATTGCGTAGCACGAGGTTATTTTCTCACAGACTATCGCAGGCTAAACCCTATGTAGTATACAACAGAGGTGAAGTATACAACAGTAGGTATAGCATGCAGAAGTATGTGTGGGCGGTAAGCCTACGCTAGATTCTAAGATTGGCCGCTGACCAATAGCATGGCTAGTGAGCAATCAATTCAACTTATCTCGGATTTGTGTGCAAGTACCACACAGAGATACGCAAAACGAGTAAGTGAGATATACATTATGTGAACTGTGAGTTAACTAAAAATAGGTTGTATCTACATTAACTAAAGTGTCAAGTCTTACTTATTCCGCAGGAGATATCATTGCAGTAGAACCTACGGATATAAAAAGCGCAGCAAGCTAAGGTTAAGTATTTCACTTGCTTGCTACGGCAATACGACGTGCTAAAGCCCGAACAAACCTGCAAGACTAACCGGGTTCAGTCCTATTGCTACGTGGTGTCAGAAGAAAACGAAACTACGTTTCGATTGAGATATTGGAATAAAAGAGGAGAAACCTAACTTATTTCATAAGTTTATAGAGAAATCTAAGCTACAACTCAAGTGTCCGAATATTGGTAGAAGACCATACTCGTCATATTAGTTAGGTAAGTTCATAAGAAAAAGGAGTGAACGGGGACAATTTTGAATTTCACAAATAGGGTTAATTAAAACCAAAATAATTGGGTCATTTTGAACGAAATTGTTTTTGAGTTACTAATTTCGGTCGCGCTTTTGCAAATTGCCAGCTGGTAAATTTTCGAGTGAGTAACACATTTACAGCGTAGGCGGTAATAGTAAATACTAATTGAGAGGCAATACCTATCAATTAGACCTTTTTGAAAAACGGATATTCGTTGTTCTATTAAGGATGGCGGAGAATTTGAGACAAGGATTTGCAGATTCGCATGCTGGAACCATTGCTCAACTGGACAACTTGAAACTCATTGCAATTGAGGACATCAAGGGGGTTCGACAATTAAATAAATGGTTGACGGCGGTGGAAACTGCGATCCAGAAAAACCGGGATTGCGCTCCAGAAGCTTTGAAGACGCTGAAATGGACTTAGAAAGCGAAGAGAGCAGCTTATCCCGAAGAAGCTTTCGTCGATTATGGTTGCCCTACAACTATGGACAAATTGAGAGACTTCGTTGCAAACAGAAGATTTTCGAGATGCACAGATGTGACTGTAGCAGGCTACATGTCATACTACACGGATGGACTCTTCAAGGTGACTACCGATGAGCAAGGTGTGGAGACGTCGAATTTCTTCTCGGAAGGCGAGCTTCCGTCGGCGCCCGCAATGAAATAGAGAACTGCGGCCTTCACAACTCGTATGCTGTTCGCTACACACATTGCTGCAGATTTCATAGTGCAGAAAGTGCAGAGGGGAGATTTTGAAAACTGGGAAGATTTCCGGAAACTCATTCTGATGTGGAACAGCATCGATGCCTTACAACACGAGTACGTCAGACCCAGCGAATTTTTCAATGAGGTTAAGGCGGTCGTGAACGATTCATTGAAGACGCCGAGAAAATTCATGCTAAATGTGCAAAGATTGGAATCTTCAATCCGAGCGCACGCCATGGACAAGGACGGCTCGATGAATTCTTTTGAGGGGGAGAACCTGCAGTGCACAGCAGCGGAGGATAAAGTATCACAATTGGTTTGGTTGCTGATCGAAGCGATAGCCGCAGTTGGACTAGACAGATCAAAATGTCGAGTGGTTGAAGATCACTTTTGTGATGTTGCAGGCCACGATCTGTTGCCTTCTACAGTAGCGGAGTACCGATTCGAATGGCAGCAGCTGATGCAGTTAGAGTGCAGCAGGACATGACGTGCGTTGGCAGTACGCCACGTGGCTATCGAACCCGAAGAAGTCGAAGAGTTAGAGGAAAAATAACTTGAAGAAGCTTGGGTTGATGTATGCGAGAAGGCTGAGCGAATTTGCGCAGTCGGCATGCAGCGAAATGACGAATCTGGAAAGAGAAGTCAGTTCAACTCGAGCAAGTCCCGAACCCTCAGTAAGACATTTAGAAAACGAAACCAGAACATCGGAGTTTGGCATACAGATATATGCTGGGGGTGTGCGAACAACGATTCAAAGAAGGGCGAATACGTGCACACGACCCAAAAATGCCCTTTGAACCGACCCGCCGGAAGAGGTCGAGGTCGAGATAGAGGTAGAAGACGGGGCAGAGTTAACAGAGTCGGCGAAGACAACACTTCGAACGAACTCTCGCAAGCTGAACAACAAGATATGGAACCCTACATCAGCGACAGTTATTGCAGCCTAACTTCGACCTGACTACCTCGGTCGGTTCTATCAGTGAAAAATGTTGGCACGATAGAACCTACGACCAAAACTTGGTACCCATACCTGGTGGTGAACATTACAGCTTTTGGAGAGGTGAAAAGAGCGACATTAATTTATGACTCTGGTGCAGCAGTATCAGTAGTACATGCAAAATTTTTGAGGGGGCGTCAAACATACTGTCAGGAGTATGCCAAACCAAAAATTCGTTAACGAAAATGGGGAACCAATCGGAAACAAGCTGTTCGCTTCATTTGAATTAGTAGTAATTGGAATCGAGAAAAAGATCAAGCTGCAGGACGTGCTGATTATGAACTCGAAAGAGGCGGAGGAGACTCATATAATAATGGTTGGAGTCGACCTCGCCAATACGGGTGTGCTTCTAAATTTCAACAGAGGATTTATCAAGTTCGAAAACGACGTGAAAAAAGTAGCGCCAATGAGCAAATCACCGATGTTGAATGTTTCACAAATGAAATGAAAAAGCGACGTTTCCGCCACATATAGTAACAAAAATGCGGTTGAAGCCCGGAAAAAGAAGGGCGCGTTAGATTTTGCCATAGAAAAAGCTTCTGGCAAAAATAAGCGTAAACACTTTGATTTTGACGCTGTAGGCAGAAACATCCCTGCAGGCTACAAGCAAAGTTCAGTAAACAGAACACAAAATCAAGGATCAACCAAACCCGATGACAGATGCTACAGGAACACGATGGACCGGCTAGGGCACGCGTACCATATGGAAGCTGTTAGAAATCTTCATCGGAGCACTGAGAAAGACAGTGGAGAAGCTGACGAAGATTCGATGCATAGGCAGAATCTTACAGTCAAAACCCCAGGAGAAATAGAGATCATAGCGGTCCGGCTAGATGAAGATTTCAGAGATGGGGTGCTTGTTCTTTTCGAGAAACACGGAGTGGCGGTAGAAAATCTGGCACAGATGATGCTAGTGGAGAAAAAGACCGATTAAGGGTATCCCGGTTCCTACATTTTCTGCAGTTATTATGCCATAAAAATGCACCAAATCAATTGTTTATGTTTTGAACGCATAAAAGAACCCAAATGACAACAAAAATTTTTTCGAAAATTTTGCGTTTTTTCGATTTTTTTATAAGTATTTTTCTCAAAATTATGTTCAAAGACCCCTAAGACTTTAAAATTTCATCATGCCGTAAGCCAACTTTCTCTTCAGTGTTTTCTAAGCTTTCTTTTGAGCTTACTTTCGAAAAAATCATAGCACTTTTTTTTCCGAAAATTTTTTCACGTGACCTTGAAAAATTCATATTTTGAGATTAGGGTCAAAATTCAAACAAAAAACGCTTCCACAGAAGTTTTATATTGTTTTGAGCTTCCTTGTGCAAAAATCTGAGTGAATTTTAAAATATAACTTCGGAGGAGATAGAATTTTCGATGGAAAATGTCAAAAAAACGATGGTCTATCGCATATTCTAGAAAAACTAAAGCACTTATCGACAAAAACGCCTCCATAGAAATTTTGTATACTAATTATGCAGCTTATGTTGAAATTAATGTTTATTTTAAAATATAACTTCAGATGAGATAGAATTTCAATTTTGGCTTAGGTCTCCTTGTTTCGCTAATGTGTCTGGGAGTGTATTCATGCACAAAAGTTTTGACACATGTTTTTCGCAAGATGAAGGCTAGTTTTACAAACTGGCTAATCTGAATAATATCCTTGAAGCCGTGTTTGGCTAATATTTTATCGAGAATATGTCAAATTAGGGACCGGGATACCCTTAAGATCAAATCCACGTTTTTTCAAATACGCGGGTGGTTGTAGCATGCAACCAGGAAGTCAACAAGATTGCACCAGTTACGGTATTTGGAACGGACAACTAAGCCAAAGTGTCCCATAAAGCTACAATAGCATCAGCGCATCCGTGGAAATACAATTTTGATACTAAAAAGGCATTCCGGAGAATAAAACCGACGGAGATGCCGCCGAAATTGACGCAGAGACTGACGGTTGTGTTCATACCGCAACCAGCAGCTGGTTTGGCGATGTCGGCCGTATACAACCAGTTTGGCTGCAAAAGTCCGACNAAAAAATGATGAAAATTGAAGAAGTAGGTACGAACTGCATGTCTTTTTAAGAAGCTTTTTAAAAGCGTAGGTGTCGGCGTAGGTGTGATTGTATCAGATTACTGTTAAATTCAAAATTACCGCGAAGGTTGGTTTTGTAAGTTACAAATGTTTTTGGAATATCACTTTTGCTAGTTTGGCGGGAAATGACTTTGGAAGAGGCTCAAATCAGCGACACCAACTCCCTATTTGGGGCCCTATTTGAAAAATTAAGGGCCCTATTTGAAAAATGCGGAATTCGAGCATTTGATTGGTTGATCTTTTCCAATTCTGACTGATGAAATCGGCCTATTTTGCTAGGTTTGCGTGCTACTATCCCGCGTTGTTTGTACAATACAATCGTGGAAACCATTCCGAGTCATGTGTAGGTTTAAGTTATTTAATACAAAAAGCGAGCTTTTTCTCACCGCTTGGGACGCTTCCCACGATAAGTATTGTATCATTCAAATAGTCACGACCTGTCAATTGAGGGCCAATATAACTAGGGTGCGCAGCGGGCAAACTTCTAAACAGTCGATATCAACTAAAAACGAAAAATAAAATCTTGGGCGGAATTTAAAGGAAAAAAATATGAAAAATAAAAAATCGGATTTTTACCGGTTATAATACCGGTTATTGGTTTAAATTACCGGTTGCAGCTTAAAGTAAAGTCCGATGAGGTTCGCAATTACGTTTTTTGTGTTCTCCTAAAAATTTGACATCTAATAGTTACCTCTCGGAAAATTTAAGAAAAAATTTAGAGGAAAAATTTTCTATGGAAATGACTGGAACAAATTTTCACAAATTTTCAAACATATTTTTTTTGTATATTTTTATTTTATAAATGTAGCAAATGTTTTTCTGACAACATTCCTGGTTTTAAAAATGAAAAAAATGGAGTTATACATGCTCAAACCGGAAGTAAGTGCTCAGAATGACGTTTTTAAAAAGTCATTTTCTGACCACTCAATGGCCGAAAATATTTTTTCTTTTATCCGGAACCGTCTTTTTCGGGGTCAATAACCCCCAATAAGACTAATGAATTTTTCTCAACTGCAGTTTTCTCTGTAGTTATACCGCTGCGCACCCTACATATCCGTTCTAACCTAAGTCCATCTTAAAAATGCGTTTTATCTCTATAGCGCGTGTTCGAATCCCACTAATGTCGTCTTAGTGATTTTTTTAGTGATTGCTTGAGTAATTACACACCGATCAACTTTGGCGGGCCCAATATCAAGCACCCTTGCCTATGATCATACTAAAGACGATCACTCAGACAACATTAGTGGGATTCTAACACGCGTTATAGAGATAGTAAGCATTTTAAGATGGACTTAGGTTGGGGAAAGGATATAACTAGGGTCATACCCGGGAGCACTATCTGCCAAGCTAATAGCGTCAGCAATAATTCCATAAACTTATA
>SCLH01002146.1:21160-46742 GCA_004367855.1 Oikopleura vanhoeffeni
TTACTGATAAGAGCAAGGTACAGCATATCACGTGATACAAGCTCACAGTGGTGTTCACACATTATTTTCCTATCCTAATCGATGCACAAGGATCTGACCTACGTCATCGTTTTTTTGATTTGGTCTATATATAATCAATCAAAAATTATTTCTAAATAGGTCTAAAATTTCAATAAAAAAATCCCAATTTTTCATTAAAAATGGTCATTTTCCCCTATAAAAGCAGATTAGTACCTTCTGATATTATTTTTTGGTCGATATACTAATCAAGTGACTCTGTGGACAATATTTAATTGCTTGAATTAATTTTTTAATGATTAAAATATTTTCGTGAATAAAGTTCATTTTTTATTTCGTATAAAAATAAGAATGTATTTAATTCCGTCTTTTGAGCTCTAAAGCATTAAAAAATAATTTTCTAAAATGGGATTATCCACATTTGGTAAACCATCACTTTTGACAAAAATGCCCAGGATCATTTTCTGGAAATTTACAAACAACCCTTTTTTAACTCTCAGAGTAACTTCATGGTCACGCGTGACCATTTTCCGTTTTTCGGTATTATTTAACTAAAAGCCTCGAACATTTTTATGTTAGGAGAGCCTATGAGTAACGAGTTAACATAAATTGAATGTCGGAATTTTTATTTGAGCGCGATTGTCTGTATTAATTGGGGTCGACTCGGATCGGATTTAAATAACTTAGCTAAAGTTAAAAAAAATAAGATGTTTGCAAGATCTGCGTAAAAACCGAATAATAAAAACCTTCGAGTTTTTAGGTTTCACAGACAATAACGTGTTTGTCAACTCAAAAACATAAGAGTTACGTTTTAAATAACCGGTAATTGGTATTGGAAAGTTATACAATTATGAAAATTGAAGAAAAAGCGATTTATGTAAAAAACTAAATAATTATTCCGTTTGATAGTTGGTAATGTTTTTTTGTTATGTTTTACCTTGAAAAATGTAGATGATCTTCTTTTAAATAAATTGTTATTTTATAACTAAAGCGTACCTAAAAAATCCGAAAGAGCCATTCGTCATGATTTTTCCCAAAAAATTTGAAAAAAATAGTTTTAAAATTTTTGCAGATTTTTTAAAATGATGCTCAGAAATATTATATTCTGCACATCAAACGAAAAAGCAGAAAATGTGACAAAAAAATTTCTTACCGGGAAAAGTTTATTTTCATTTTTCCAAAATAAATATGTTTGAAATTTTGATGAATTATGCGTAAGTGGAAAAGCTGATAATCCAAAAACCCAAGTTTGACTGAAAAATTTGCTTCATTCGAGACAGAATTTTCTTAGCTGTCTCTCAAACCCCATAAAAAGCTCGACGGAGATTGAGCTGCTACTGCTATCGACAATTAAAACTTATAAATGCCATTTTACCCTTAAAGTCAATTTTCAATTTTTTTTGTAATTTTATCTTAATATTTCGCGCTAGACATTTGCTAACACTCGTTCAAAGTTAATTTTAAAATTTAAAAGATAGTTTTGACAAAGTTTATTCCTACGCATAAATCATTACCTTGAAAATATTCTGTATGTTTGGTTAAAACAGCGGGCGATGTATTTTTTAGGCACAATTCTAGGTCAGAAAAAAACGAACCATTTTCAATATTATAGAAAAACTACATTTTTTATTAAGCTTTCGATTTTTTCAAATCATCTTCAGAATGTGCGAATAANTTAATACAGTATGTCGTTAATTTGATAGGAAATAAATAAAGTATATATATAATTAACAGGGTCAAATTTTCATACTAAATAGTTCCTTTGTCAGGCTTCAATTGCTTAACTTTAAGAACCCGACTTTTGCGTTTTTAATATAATTAGTACATATAAGATTATGAGTAATATAAATGCCTGCTTCATTGGTTTAAAGAACTATGCGTCATTCAGCAGCAGAATAACTTTTAATTCTCAATCGTAAATATGCATTAAACTCGGTGGTTATATTTCATAAACGATTAAATGGATTTCTGATATTTTTTTAACATCATTTAAAATAAGAGAAAACATCTAAAAATTCTCGTATACAAATATTAGCCAACCAGCGGCTTCGAAGGGATATAATTCAGATTTTAGCCAGTTTGTAAAACTAGCCTTCAGCTTGCGTAAAAAATGTTTGGGCAAAATTTGTATATGCTTACACTCCCAGACCACATAGCGAGACAGGGACACCTAAGCCAAGACGAAAATCTATCTCCTCTTCTCAATTTTATTTTTGAAATAAAACCTTAATTTTAAGATAACCGGCAAAATTTACTATTCAAAAACCTTACAGCGCGCGTTTATGTCGATAAAGTGCTATATTTTAACTGAGAACATGCAGGAAAATCACCGTTTTTTTGGACATAAACCCGCCTCCAAAAATTTTTCTCCTCCAGGTTAAAATTGCAAATAAGCTCAAAATCCAAAAAAGGCAAAACTTTCGAAAATTTGTTTTGTTGTCATTCGGATTATTTGCGTTCAAACATAAATAATTGATTTTGGTGCATTTTTATGACTTAAACAACTGCAGAAAATGTATAATTCAGATTTGTATGGTCAATATATAATTGCGTTGAAAAATAAGCCCAAATTGTTAAGGGGATTTATATTTTATTACATTTTGTTGGAAATTAAGGCCGCATAGAAAGGGGAAATTATATTTTTAAACTTAATTTGTGTTTGTAAAATGTAGCCCAAATCGGGGCCGAAGGCCGATTGAGGGCGATATTATATTTTTATTTAATTTGCTTGAAATACCTCAAAATCGACGACGGCGATAAAAGGGGGATATATATTTGTATTTAATTTTGTTGAAAAATAAGTCCAAATAAGCGAATTGCGAAACAGGGGGTTTTATATTTTATTTTAATTTGTTTGAAAAATAGGCTCCAAATCGCGCGAAGGCCGATAAAGGGGGGATATTATATTTTTATCTAATTTTGTTGAAAAAAGGGGCCTACAATCGCCGAGGGCCGATAAAGGGGGAAATTTTATATTTTTCAATTTTATTTTGTAAAAAATGAGCCCCAAATCGGCGAAGGCCGATAAAGAGGCGATATTTATTATTTAATTTTAATTTTGTTGAAAAATGAGGCCCAAATCGACGAAGGCGCAAAAGGGGGATAGTTATTACTTTTCATTTTATTTTGTTGGAAAAATGAGCCCCAAAGGCGCCGAAGGCCGACATAAAAGGGAGATTTTATGTTATAAATTTGTTTAAAAAAATGAGCCCGAAATCGGCCAAAGGACCGATAAAGGTGAATATTATATTTGTTAATTTTACTTTTGTTGGAAAATTAGCCCAAATCGGACGAAGGGCGATTAAGGGGGGATATTATAATTTGATTTTGTGAAAAATAGCCTCAAATCGGCGAAGGCCGATAAAGAGGGAATATTTATTTTATTTTGTTGAAAAATTGAACCCCAAATCGACCGAAGGGCGATAAAGGGGATATTATATTGTAAATTAATTTTTGTTGAAAAATGAGCCCCAAAATCGGCCAAAGGCCGCTAAAGGTGATATTATCATTTTAATTTTATATTGTTGGAAAAATGAGCCCCAAATCGACCGAAGGGCGATAAAGGGGGATATTATATTTTATTTGGTTGAAAAATGACCCCAAATCGGCCGAAGGCCGAATAAAAAATGGATTTATGTTTATAAGTTATTTAAAAATGAGCCCCAATTCGGCCGATAAAGAGGGATATATAATTTTATTTGTGAAAAATGAGCCCCAAATCGGCAAGCCGATAAAGGTGAATATTATATTTTTTAATTTTTATTTTGTTGAGAAAATGAGCCCCAAATCGACCGAAGGCGATAAAGGGGGATATTATATTTTATTTTGTGAAAAATGAACCCAAACGACCGAAGGGCGATACAAGGGGGATATTATATTTTATTTATGTTGAAAATGATCCTCAAATCGACGAAGCCGATAAAAAGGCGGATATAAAACATTTTGATTTTAATTTTTTTCAAAGTTAGTCCAAATCGCCGAAGGCCGATAAAGGGGGTTTATATTTTATTTTTAATTTTGTTGAAAATAAGGTCCAAATCGGCCCACAAATTTTTTGAATTTAATTTGAATTGTTTTTGAAAATTGGACAATTAATTGAAGATGAATGGTAGTTTTTATCTTCATACTTAGCCAGGAACCTTCTTTTACATTATTTTGAAAATATCTTGTCTTATTTTAAGCATTTTTATTCAAAAATTATGATTTTCAGGAATTAGAAGTACTGTTTTGGAAATGAAAAAACCTATCGAAATTCAAGTCTTTGATAGTAACAGTCCTCCGCAAGGATCATCAGTGTTCATGTAATATATGTTTCAATATTCTGATTTAAAAAATCCGAGGAAAGAAATTGGCTTTTTCGCGAGCCTCTTTAAAATCAGTGGCAAAAAATTGTTCTTTTGCGGTTTTCTAGTCCGAATAAATTTCGAATTTTTCATTAACGAGGAGTAAACAGTCTGCGTGTGCGTTCATAACATCGAAAAGATTATTTTTCTAGCGCCAAAAACTCCACGAGAAAGTTAGGCTTTTTGCCTACAAAATATGACGCTACTTTTGACGCTCGTTCCTGATTGGTCGAGCAATCCAGTGATACTCAATTTTCGTTCTAGATAATGAGATTTAGTTCAATTTAATCAACAGGCTTAAACAATAAGGCTATCAAAATGGTATAAGTTTTCAGATATTTGCCATCAAAACCAAGAAAACAGGCATTTTTCACGACGGATACCCTTCAAAAGGTTGCAACGGCATGAAAGGTGTTTTCGAATGTTTTTCACGAAAATACGGTGGAAGCTACAAAGTTTTATTAGTATGGCTAGAATGATTCGAAACCTCGGCTGCCAGTCATATGTTTCGGTTTAAAAATTTTACTAAAATGGCAGTTTAACTGAAAAAACCGATTTGAACAAACCGGTATCTTCCAATCTAGAAAAAAGTTCAGGCGCCTTCAAAAAACCGAAGAAAACTTGAAATTCTTGAGATTATGTAAAGCTGCAGTAGCGAACTACGGTGAGGCCGAAATTTTAATTTTTCGAACTCTAAAAATTTCTCGAAATCTAAGATTTTGACATAAAGTTTTAATTTTTTGTATTTCTATGACTCGAACAAATCATGTTAGTAAACTGAAAAAGAAGCAAATTTTTTTAAAAATGATTTCAACTTTCATTCTAGTGGCGCGAAACTTCCAAATGCTGGAAAATAAGCGACAAAGGTTGATTTTTAGTTGTTTATAAAGTAAATAAGTTTTGGTTTTCGTCAATTATTTTGAGTTGTTTCATGCTTTCGGGAACCCCCTAGAAGGAGTTCCATGTTTAAAATACATATTGATCAAATATGGGCCTTAAATTGGCCGGAATCCGATTGAAGGGGGTTTTATATTTTTATCCATTTTTTTCAAAATAAAACTTTAATGTTTTATTTCAAATTTTGAAAAGTTTCCTGATAATTTGGAACTCATTTTTCAACAAATTGAGGGCCGATTGAGGGCTTTTTTCAGAAAAAATAAAATAAAAAATAAAAAAAATTTTTTTATCGGCCTTTGGCCAATTCGGGGCTCATTTCTCATTCAAATTAAAAAAAAACCCCTTTATATCGGCATTTGACCGATTTGGGGCTCATTTTTAACCAAATAAAATTAAAAACAAAAATCCTCTTTTATAGGCCTTCGGCCGATTTGGGGGTCATTTTCCAACAAATTTAAAAAATAAAAACCTCTTTAATCGGCTTTCGGCCGATCTGAGGCTCATTTTTCAACAAAATAAAATAAAAAATATAATATCCCCGTTTATCGGCTTTCCGCCGATATGGGGCTCATTTCTCAACAAAATTAAATTGAAAATATACTGACCCCCTTAATCGGCCTTCGGCGGATTTGGAGCTCATTTTTCAAAATAATTAAATAATAAACATAAAATCCCCTTTTATCGACTAACGGCCGATTTGGGGCACATTTTTCAACAAAATTTAATTTTAAATATCATTACCCCCTTTATCAGCCCTCGGCCGATTTGGCGCTCATTTTCCACATAATTAAATAATAAACATAAAATCCCCTTTTATCGACCTACGGCCAAGTTGGGGTTTATTTTTCAACAAAATAAATTGAAAATATACTACCCCCCTTTATCGGCCTTCGGCCGATCTGGGGGCCGCATTTTTCAACACACTAAAATGAAAATTAAATATCCAAGTTTATCGGCCTTTGGTCGATTTGGAGCTCATCTTTCAAGAAAATAAATTTGAAAATATCATTACCACCTTTATCAGCCTTCGGCCGATTTGGAGCTCATTTTTCAACAAAATTAAATAAAAAATATAAAAACCCCTTTGATCGGCCTTCGGACGATTTGAGGCCTATTTTTCAATATAATTAGATAATTAACATAAAATCCCCTTTTATTGGCCAACGGCCGACTTGAGGCTTATTTTTCAACAAAATTAAATTGAAAATATAATTACTCCCTTTATCAGCCTTCGGCCGATTTGTGGCCAATTTTTCAACATAATTAAAAAATAAAAATAAATTGTTTTTTATCGGCCTACGGCCGATTAGGGGCTCATTTTTCAACATAATTAAATAATAAACATAAAACCCCTTTTTATCGGCCTACGACCGATTTTGAGCTCATTTTCCAACAAATTTCAATTTCAAACATAAAGGCCAATAAAGGGCTCATCTTAAACAAATTTGAAACATAAAATTTCTTTATATAGGCCTTCGGCCGATTTGGGCCTCATTTTCAACAAACTTTAATTACAGCGGGGTGCGGCGTATAGTTAGAAAGTTCGTCGCCCAAAACCCCGGACTATACGCGTAATCCGGACTATAAGCGTACTTTCTAACTATACGCGTAATTCTGGGAAAATGTGCTCTGATTGGTCAATTTGTACAATATCTAGAGTTAAAAATTGCGTTAAAATATGGTCAAAGAAAGAATTTTTAGTGATTTAAGGGTAATTTAACATATATTCTAGACTAGAATTTTAAGTGTATGTATAAATTTGATTTCATCCAAAAAATGAAATAAAGTAAATTAAAAAAAACATGAATTCAAAAAAGATTTCAAAAAAAAAATAAGACCACTTCTGATTGGTCAATTTAAACAGTATCTAGAGTTTATACATGTAATTGAGTTAAGAGGTGGTCATAGTTAGAATTTTTGGTGNAATTAAATTGAAAATATACTGACCCCCTTAATCGGCCTTCGGCTGATTTGGGACTCATTTTTCAAAATAATTAAATAATAAACATAAAATCCCCTTTTATCGACCTACGGCCGATTTGGGGCTCATTTTTCAACATAATTAAATAGTAAACATAAAATCTTCTTTTATCGACCTACGGCCGAGTAGGGGCTCATTTTTCAACAAAATTAAATTGAAAATATACTAACCCCCTTTATCGGCCTTCGGCCGATTTGGAGCTCATTTTTCAACATAATTGAAAAATAAACGTAAAATCCTGACCAAAATGGCTGTAATTAACTAATAAAACTTTAGTATGATGATCTTCTCTAATTTTTATTCAAAAAGTGAGGTCAGTCAACTGATATTCCCCAAAAAGTAAAAATTTTAATCTGTTTGATACTTTTTTGTACAGTTAATTAATATCAAAGTTTCGAATAAAAGCACTTTTTTAATTTTTTTTTATTCCTGCCGATGATTTAAAATCAATATTCTTTATTCAAACATATGTTATCTCTGGTTTCATTTAATCAGCGTCATATCCCATTCCATTCAATGTATACGATAAATGTGTAATTTGACACCATAGAGATTGTCCCGTGACAAAAAAATATAACCAAAAGTTTTCTCTCAAAAAGTTACTGTTAAAAATGGCCGGAAGTCGTATATCACTTCAAAATTTCTGTTAATCGATATTATGGATTTTGACCGGTTTCTACCGGTCATCTACCAAGTCATGAAAATAGTTTATTTGAAAAGATCTAAACATCAGGCGTCTCCCACTTTTGAAATTTTTCTAATCGGATGAGCCGTTTTCGAGAACATTCGACCCGACTGGATTGGTCACTTAATAAATATCCCGCCATATATAATCAAACTTGAAAATCACCCTTTTTGAAATTCCACAAATAATAATCTCGAAGAATATTGATAATTTAATAACTCAGGCTTAGCCTCAAAATAACTNGAGATATGCTTTACACTCCAGAACACATAAGCGAGACAGGGACACCTAGCAGCCAAGACGGAAATAACTTATCTCCTCTCAGGTTTATTTTGAAATAAACCTAAATGTTCAGACACCTGCAGAATTACTATTCAAAACCTTACAGCGGCGTTTTTGTGATAAGCTGCGATATTTTACAGAACATGCACAAAATCAACGTTTTTGAAATAACCGCCTCGACAAAACTCTTTCCTCCTCCCAGGTTAAAATTGCAATACCCAAAAAATCCAAAAAAGGCAAAACTTTCGAAAAATTAGTTTGTTGTCCATGGATTATTTTATGCTCAAAACAATTAAATAATACTTTGATGCATTCTTGAATAACTAAACAAACTGCAAAAGTATAATGAATTTTATGTTCAATATATAATTTCGTTGAAACATAACGCCCAAAATTCTTAGCGACGATATTATATCTTTTATTACAATTTGTTGGAAATAAGGCCGATAAAGGGGAATATTATATTTTTAACTTAATTTTTTGTTCTAAAATATGCAGCCTCAAATTGGCCCGAAGGCCGATCACGGGCGATATTCATATTTTTATTTAATTTATTGATAATAACCCAAAATCGACGACAAGGCAGATAGAAGGGGATAATATCATTTGCATTTTATCTTGTTGAAAACTAAGTCCCAAATAGGCACGAATGCGAAACAGGGGATTTTGTATTTTGTATTTATTTGTTGAAACATAAGCCCCAAATCGGCCCGAAGCCGCATCAAAGGGGGATATCAGTATTTTTATTTTAATTTTGTTGGAAATTGAAGGCCTCAAAATCTGGTCCGAAGGCCGATAAAGGGGAAATTATATTTCAATTTATTAATTTTGTTAAAAATTGGGCCCAAATCAGCCGACAAAGCCGACAAGAGAGGTATATATTTATTTATAATTTAATTTTGTTGAAAAATGAGCCAAATCGGACGAAGGCCGATAAAGGGGATATTATATCTTTTAATTTTATTTTGTTGAAAAATGAGCCCCAAATCGCCGAAGCCGATATAAAGGGATTTTTATGTTGTAAATTTGTTGACAAAAAAAAAAAAAAAGAGCGAAGATGCGGCCAAAAGGCCCGATAAAGGTTGGATATTCATATTTTTAACTTTATGTTTGTAGCGAAACTGAAGCCCCAAATCGACCGAGAGCGGCGCATTAAGGCGGGGCTATTATCAACTTTTTACTTCTTTGTTAAAAATTAAGCTTCAAAAGTCGGCCGAAGGCGATAAATGGGGGATATTATATTTTTATTTCGTTGAAAACATGAACCCCAAATCGACGAAGGCCGATCAAAGGGGATATAAGATATTTATTATGTTTAATTTTGTAGGAAAATAGCCCCAAATCGACTCAAAGGGCGATTACAGGTGGATATTATAATTTTATTTTGTTAAAAAATTAGCCTCAAATCGGCCGAAGGGCGATAAACGGGGAATATTAATATTTCTTAGTTGTTGACAACAAATGAAACCCTCAATATCGACGAAGGGCGATAAAGGGGCATATTAATTATAATTGTAATTTTGTTGAAAAAATGAGCCCCACGGGGCCGAAGGCCGCATAAATAATGGGAATTTACGGTTTTAAATTTTATTTCCAAAATGACGCCCAAATCGGCCGATAAGAGGGATATTATAATTTTCTATTTGCTTGAAAAATGAGTGCCCAACTCGCCCAAGGCCGATAAAGTAAGGCATATTATTTTAAATTTTTTCTGGAAATGAACCCCTAAATTGACCGAAGGGTGATAAAGGGGGATATTATATTTATAATCTTAATTTGAAATAAAAAATGTGCTCAACATTCAGCCAAAGGCCGATAAAAGGGAATTTTAATGTTTTTAATTCGGTAAAATTGAGCCCAAATCGCCCGAACGGGCCGATAAAGCGTGGAATACATAATTTTTAATTTTTTTTGTTAAAAATGAGCCCCAAATTCGACCGAGGGGAATATTATATTTAAAATTTCATTTTGTTGGAAAAATAGGACCCAAATCGCGAAGGCTGATAAAGGGGTTTTATGTTTTATTATTTAAAATGAGCCCCAAATCGGCCGATCAAGAGGGATATTATACATTTTTTATTTTCGTTGAAAACATGAGCCCAATCAATTCAAACCGATAAAAGTGGGAAATCTATTTTAAATCTTATTTTTTTGAAAAAATGACAACCCCAAATCGACCGAAGGGCGAATTAAGGGGGGAAATATTCAGAATTTATAATGTTCATTTTGAGATCAAATGTGCCTCAATCGGCCAACGGCCGATAAAAGGGGGTTTTTCATGTTTTAATTTCCGTAAATAAAATGAGCCCCAGAATCGGCGCAGGCCCGATAAAGGGGCGATATTATCATTTTTATATGTTTTTTTAAACCTAAGCTACAACATCGGCCGAAGGCCGATAAAAGAGGCATATACACATTTAGGGGGGGGGTGATTTTTTTTTAAAACTTAGCCCCAAAATCGCCGAAGGCCGATAAAAGGGTTTTTTTTATAATTTTAATTTTAATTTGTTAAAAAATATAGGTCCCAAGCTCGGCCGACAGGCCGATTAAGGGGGTACCCTCATGAAATGAAGGCTTAACCCAAAAATTTTTTGATTTTATTTGGAATATTTTTTGAAAATATGGACAATATTGAAGATGAAATGGTAGTTTTTATCTCCAACTTAGCCAGGAACCTTCTTTTACAATCATTTTGAAACATATCTTGTCTTAATTTTAAGCATTTTTATCAAAAAAATTATGGATTTTTCAGGATAGAAACGTACTGTTTTGGAAATGAAAAAACTATCAAAATTCCAAGTTTTGATAGTAACAGTCCTCCCGCAAGGTCATCAGCTGTTCCATTAATATATGTTTTCTATAATTACTGATTTAAAAATCCAGGAAGAAAATCGGCTTTTCCGCGAGCCTCTTAAAAATCAGTTTTAAAAATTGGGTTTTTGCGTTTCTAGACCGACTTAATTTCGAATTTTTCATAAAACGAAGAGTAACAGACCGTGCGTGTGGGTTCATAAAATCGAAAATAATTTTTCTAGCGCAAAACACTCACGAATGAAATATAGGCTTTTTGTTCTACCAATATATGACTCTACTTTGACGCTCGTTCTTGATGGTCGAGCAATCAGTGATACTCCATTATACGTTCGGGATATGAGATTTAGTCAATTAATCAACCCGGCCTTAACATAAAGGCATCAAAAGTATAAAGTTTTTAACAGATATTTTGCCATCAAAAACCAAAGAAACAGCATTTCTACGACGGGTACTCCTTACGGAGGTTCGCCAACGCCATGAAAGGTGGTTTTCGAATGTATTTAACAAAAAATAACGTGGGAGCCTACAATAGTTTTCATTAGTGATAGCTACGCATGATCGAAACCTCCGGCTGCAAAGTCAACATGTTTTGAAATTTAACAAATGGCAGTTTACCTAGAAAATCCGATTGAAAACACCGGTATCTTCCCATCTTACGAAATTTTCAGCACCTTCCCAAAAAAAACCCAAGAACAACTTAAAATTCTTGAGATATGTAAATAGCTGCAGTAGCGAACTACGTGAGGCCGAAATTTTAATTTTCGGAACTCTAAAAGTTTCTGTCGAAATTAAGATCTTGACAAAAACGTTTTTTGTTCTTTGTATTTTCATAACCTCGAATCAAATCATCTCGTTAGAAACTGGATAAAGAAGCAAATTTTTTATTAAAAATGATTTTAACTTTCATTCTAGTGGCGCGAAAATTTCCAAAAATGTTGGAAAATACGCCGACAAAAGGTTGATTTTGTTGTTTATACCAGTAAAAAGTTTCTGTTTTGGTCAATTATTTTGAGTCGTCTTCATGCTTTTGGGAACCCCCAGAAGAAGTTCCATGTTTGAAAATCATATAAAATTAAATATGGGCGCCTTAATGGCCGCAGGCCGATTTGAAGGGCGGGTTTTCATATTTTTATCCATTTTTCAAAATAAAACTTTAATGTTTATTTTAAAATTTGAAAAATTTCCCTGAAAATTGAACTCATTTTTCAACAAATTGAGGTCGATTGGCGGGCTTTTTTTTAACAAATGAAATAAAAATAGAAAATCCCTTTATCGTCCTTCGGCCTAATGATTATTAAATTTAATATTTTTTTTTAACATATATTATTTATATACATTTATTTTTAATATTTTTTATTTTTATTATATTTAATTAAAATTGTAGAACATTTATTAATATGACCATTATTTTATTTATTTTATAGATTTTATTGTATATGCGATTTCGGGGCTCCATTTCTCATTCCAAATACAAAAAAAATCCTTTTTATCGCCTTAGACCGATTGGGGCTCATTTTTAAACAATTAATTAAAAACAAAAAATCTCTATTATCGGCCTCGGCCGATTGGGGCTCTATTTTTCAACAAATTAACAATTCAAACATAAAAATCCCGCTATTCGGTCCGCCTTTGGCGATTTGGGCTCATTTTTTTGACAAATTAAAACTGAAAATTATCTTAATGGCTTTCGGCCGATTGCGCCTCATTCTTCAACAAGAAAAATTATTATAATATAATATCACTCTTATCAGTCCTTCGGCCGATTGCGGGCCTAATTTCTCAACAAACTAAAATAGCAAAATATAATATCCCCGTTTTATTATCGCCTTCGGCCGATTTGGGGCTCATTTTTCAACAAACTTAAATATATAACACATATAATTCCCCTTTTATCCGACCTACGCCGAGTTGAGGCTCATTTTTTTCAACAAAAGTGAATTGAAGAATATACTGACCCCCTTTAATTCGCCTTCGGCCCGATCTGGGGGCTCATTTTCAACATACTAAATTAAAAAAATATCAATTCCCCGTTATCGGCCGTCGGGGCCGATCTGGGGCTCATTTTTCAACAAAAAAATTAAAAAATATAAAATCCCCGTTTATAGGCCCTTTGCCGATTGGGGCTCATTTCAAACAAAATTAATGAAAATATAATTACCTCCTTTATCAGCCTTCGGTCGATGTTTGGCTTCATTCTTCAACAACCTTAAATTAGAATTATAAATATCCCTCTTTATCGCCTTCGGCCGATCTGGGCTCTTTTTCAAACAAACATAAAATTTAAAAAACATACTATCCGTTACTCGGCCTACGGCCGATTTGGCGGCTTCATTTTTCAACAAAATAAACATTAAAAATATAATATCCCGTTATGGGTCGGGCCGATTTTGGGGCTTCATTTCTCAACAAAATTAAAATTGAAAATAATACTGACCCCTTAAATCGGCCTCGGCTGATTTGGGACTCATTTTTCAATAAAATAATATAATAACATAAAAATTCCCCTTTTCTCGACTACGGCCGATTTGGGCTCATTTTTTCAAAATAAATTAAATTTTAAATATCATTACTTCCCTTTATCAGCCTTTGGCCGATTTGGGGCTCATTTTTCAACATAATTTGAATAGTAAATCCATAAAATCCCCTTATGACCTACGGCCGAGTAGGGGCCTCATTTTTTAACCAAATTAATTGAAAATACAGCTAACCCCTTTATACGCCTTCGGCCGATTTGGGCTCATTTTTCTCACATAATTGATCAAATAAACGTAAAACCTGACCGAAAAATGGCTGTATATTTAACTACTAAATACTTTAGTATGATGAATTCTCTAATTTTTATTCAAACAGTGAGGTTACGTCAACTGATATTCCAAAAGTAAAAATTTTAATCTGTTCTGATACTTTTTTCGTACAGTTTAATTAAATATTCAAAGTTTCGAATAACAAGTCACTTTTTTAACTTTTTTTTTATGCTTCCGAATTGATTTAAACATCCAATATTCCTTAATCAAACATATGTATCTCTGGTTTCATTTAATGCAGCGTGCCATACTCCATTCCATCAATGTTATCCGAATAAATGTGTAATTTGACACCATAGAGATTGTCCGTGACAAAAAAATATAACCAAATGTTTTCTCTCAAAAAGTTACTGTTAAAAATGGCCGATAGTCGTATATCACTTCCAAAATTCTGTTAATCGATAGTAATGGATTTGACGCGTTTCTACGGTCATCTACCAAGTCATTGAAAATAGGTTTAATTTGAAAAGATCTAAAATCAGGCGTCTCCCACTTTTGAATTTTGTCTAACTCGGATGAGGCCGTTTTCGAGAACATTCGATCCCGACTGGATTGGTCACTAAATAAATATCCCGCCATATATAATCAAACTTGATAAATCAACGCCTTTGGAATTCCACAAATAATAATCTCGAAGAATATTGATAATTTTAATAACTCAGGCTTAGCTCAAAAATAAACTTACATTACCGCTTAATGCCTATAAAACTATCATAAACTACACGAATGTTACTTTTTTGTCATTTCACTCCCTTTAATAATTCAAAATAATTCCGAATATAATGGAACGAGAACAATCCTTTCTTTCCAATAAAAGATCACAAACAGATCACTTACTATAAACCTACAGAATGCTCACGCAAACCACGTTCTAAATAAATCGATAAAATTCACCTGAATAGTTAGCTAGGTTGAACCTGAAAAATATCCCATATAAATGTTGAAACAATTCGAAAGGCCACCCTATGTTCTACTATGATAATTATTCAATCTTGAATTATCAATGAGCAATATCATATTGATAAACTCAGATAGACAGTTCATAAATTAAACTGTTTGAATGACCAGTAAAATATTCAGATCGCTCTTACACTTTCATTGTGCAAATAAATAAAGTTTGAATCAATTTAGCATTTTTCGACTTCCCAAATTTTTAAAACATTATCAGCAACAGTCTCCTTCACGAGCATAATAAATGTCGATGACAGTAGATTGTTTTCACTCGCACAATCAACTGTCATCACATTCACACGATTTGGGCTTCATTTTTCAACATAATTACGATAATAACACATACAGCGTGAGTCTTTTTTTCTCGATTCCTTCCGTTTTTTTACCCTCAGGCGGGTAGACAGCAAAAATTGCCTATATTTGCTTAAGATTGAAGATTGTGCGCTGTCTAGCCCGCCTGGTAAAAAAACGAGAAATTGTACAAATGGTAAGAATCATCCTGTTAAATCTTATTAATCGGCCTACTATTGGATGCTTATCGCCCACGTGCAACAATGTTGCCTTGCAAATTTCACGGCGAGTTACGCTGGAATCCGACTTCTCATGTATCTAATTAAATGGGATATAATCGACATTATTTTTTTGAAAAAATAGTGAAGATTTTTGTTTGAAAATGAGAGTAAGTTTCCTAAAAAATATAGTTTAAGGGGGTAGACGTCGCTTTTTGGTACCTTTCATCACGCCTCAGAACAAATCCCAGGGGGCAGTTGTAAAAAAATTCTGAGATACCGTTGTAGGCTAGCCTTCGTCTAAACGATCAACAACATCTCAAAGTCAACCTTGTAACATCACACCACCAGGTGGTGAGTCTTCCTAGAGCACTAAACGGTTTTTTCAATCTATCCTTCTTTAGACCACATACCAAGCGTCTGAAAATTTATCACAGAGTACGGAAAAGTGATGGTTACTAATCTGTTGGACGCCATTTTTTTGGAATTTCGCTCTTGAATTTTCCTAGAATCACTTTTGAACGCCGATTTTACAATTTTTTCGACTTCAAACTTATCTTTTTAGAACGAATGTTCAGAAAGAAAGCCGTTTTTTTCGACTTCGGTAAGATCAAATAAACTGTCTCAATATGTTGGTCCTCGGATTTTTTGATTTCAACCCCTAGAATTCGTAGAAAAATATGCCTATAAAGTAAACCGAAATGAAAAGTTCGAAAAAAAAAGTTTTCGTCTGATCGGAATCAAAACTACCACCAAATTGAAGCTGAGATTTCACTGAATCTAAACAGCTTGCTACAGCTAGTCAAAATTTTCTAGCATCAGCGGTCAATTCGATAATTATTTAACATTTTGGGCTTAAAATAAATCTGAAATTCTAGATTCGATTAAAGACAGTTTCCATAATTTAAATGTCCATGCATTCGTTTTTGGTGAGTCATTTCCCACCAATAAACAAATGTTCCATATCATGGGGTGGACAAATTACCGGTTTTGTGCGGGTTTAGAGCAACAAAAGATATCGGAATTTTGAAATTCTAGATTTCTGTTCTCATGACTGTTATTTGAAAAAATAATTGCCACCTGAGGATTCCTTGGTGTCAACTTTAGTCATAACCGATATTCAATGTATTCATAAATTAATTTTATACGGGCTTCAAAAAAACCGGACACCTACCCCCTTAAGGCACTAATTTATCGATTGGTTCTCAGAGATTAGAGAGAATTGAAAACACGAACGTTGACAATAAACAAATTTTTCAATTTTATGGGTCATTTTTAATTAATACAACTATTATTTTCAAATGTTTACGGCACAGAAGGTGCATTGACGCATGTTTAGTTTCTGATTATTTTCATCAAAAAATTTAAAAAAATTAAATTTTAATTTTCATAAAAAAATAATTCCCTATAAAATTCAAAGTTTCCGAACCACATTTTTGACTAATTGCATTTCACAGCGTCACTATCTCTGGTATATCGCCGCCGAGATATTCAGTTGATACGTTTTGCAATTGTATCACTTCCTCTCCTGCAGGCGAGTTACTGCTTTGATAATTGATAAAAAAAATTGACAAAAACATAGTTTTCAGCTCATAACGCCAGCCTTCCAGTGTTAAAATAGTCAAAAATGCTCATCAAACCTCGCCACAGTTTGAATGATCCCTAAGCTATGAATAATCAGTCAACAAATTTTTCCGTTCTCACACTTTCGTTTTCAGTATGGTAATAGTGACTCCTCATGAAAACTCGCAGTTTTGATATTATGTAAAATCACACAAGGAGTTAATTTTGAAAAAAAAAATTTCAGCCAAAAGTCTTAAAATGTTGCCAGCTTTCGTTTGATATCCATTTAAGGTCATTTGAAAATTTTGGATTTTTCAAAATTTTGAAAAAAATCTCGAAAAATTTTTTTCAAAATTTTGAAAAAATATTTTTTTCAAATTTTCTGAAAAAATTAATGATGAATGTGTAAGGAACGACGTCATGATTCTAGCGTGTTAACCAACTACACTACGTTGCCCGACATTTCGAGTCGGATATTTCTCATATGGCGCGAATAAGTCGCACGACTAATCGCTCGACCTAATCGCTCCTTTCAAATGGCTACCTCGGATTTTCCATACC
Source organism: Oikopleura vanhoeffeni (assembly GCA_004367855.1). Lineage (NCBI taxonomy): Eukaryota > Metazoa > Chordata > Appendicularia > Copelata > Oikopleuridae > Oikopleura > Oikopleura vanhoeffeni. The sequence goes on from SCLH01002146.1 coordinate 38,569, forward strand.
TCCTCTAGTATCTGTTTTTGTAACAACGCTCTCTACTTCCGTCAAAGAGAATTTTTGAAGAAATTTTCGAGAATTTCCAAAGTCATCTCCCCCTTACATTATCAAAAAAACCTTTTTTTTTATTTGCATTTATTTTTCAATCACAATTTAAATAATTTCTAAGAATTTCGAAATTTTAACTCCAAGGAGGACAAAGTTAAAAAACTCACTTTCTAAACTTTGAGCACCCACAACCCCCAAAAAATTATGAAATTTGTTTTTTCAAAAGATATTTTTGGCTTATTTGATATAAAACCCAAAGTGCTCAAAAGGTTTTTTCTTAAATACTAAGTAGTAAGTGGTCGAAATCGACGGTGCTGATGCTACTCATAACTTATAATATTAGGCACGTTGTTTTTTGCACGCAACCTAGGCATGTCGAATTTCTGATTTTGAAAGGCTAATTGTTTTTGAAGTTATTTTTTATATCAAAATGGCTAGAAACTTGCAGGGAACACGGTTCTGGAAATGATCAAGCGTCAATGTGCAGCAAAAAGGTCAACCAATCAGTGGTCATTTGAAGCATCGACTGATTGACATTGGTTTATTTTATTTGAGGGAACTATTTTGTATTGTCAATTTTGGTAAAATTCGTTTGCTTCCATAAACAGGGTTGGTATCACAGTCAGACATGAAAAGTTTTCACTTGTAAAAAACGGTATTCTTCCCTACCCTTTTCCTAGCTTGCTTTAGATCGTTCTGAACGATTCGTTCAAAAGTTTGGCTAGAACTCGGTTTAGCATCCTCGCTGATAGGTCAAAAAATCCTTGTACCGCGTGAGTCTGAAGATTTCAACATTTAAAATATGTTAATTTAAATTTTATGAAATATTAGCTCTTAATTTTGCTGCACGACCTTCAAAATTCTAGAAAATGCCATTTAAGCGCGGTTTTATCAGATCATCTAAAATTCAAAAAAATCGCTTTAAAATTGTCATGCAAGAATTTCAATCCCTTTGAAAATCTCTACCAATTTCAAGGGTAATCTTCTATCATTTTCCCGGAAAAAGTTTATAAATTTCTACATTTTTACAAAAATAATTTCTTGTTTGATTTGAACTGAATTAATGTTTGAATCTTTATAGTGCTAAAGGCAATGGGCAAAAAGGCAGTGCAAAAAGAATGTTGATTTAAAGACAGCGGAAGTGTATTTTTAAGGCACAAATTCTTTAGGTCAGAAAAAAACGAGCCATTTTCAATGTTCAATATATTCCGTGGTCAAATTATCGATTCATTATCACTGAGAAAAATCATTTTAGTTTTCCGAAAAATAATCGAAAAAACATATTTTAACATAAAACTTGTAAAAAGGAATTGGTCTTGAAATGATGCAGCTGCAAGACGAATGCATTACTGAAGAAAATATTTTATTAACAGTTTTTAACTGGAATTTTATTAGTTAACTGATACTAAAAGTGAGATTCAGGATGAATATAATCATCTTAATTATTTTTTGTATCATTAGTTTTATATTTGAGTTAGATTTCATATTATCAAAAGTTTTGAGTCCGCCTCGAATCTTGACACCCCGCACGCAATTCATACAAACATCGATTTTGTTACAAAAACCCTCTTTTTCGGTCCGCCAAAAAACCCGACAATCCGTTTTTTGTTCGACGCCACTTGAAACTCACGCGGTACTTGAAATGATCAGAAAAACATTCTCTACAAGATGGGTCAGCAAAATTAATACTTATTTTTGACTTTTCAAATTCCTTATTATCCGCTGCTTTTTAAAGTGAAATCAGATGCACTTATAATCATAACTGAAGAAAAAATTTCGATCCATTAGCGAGATATTTGCCTGAACTTTGATATCGAGGGGGCTGAAAGCCACGCAAAAAACTACCTCAGCCCCCGCAAAAACCCACGCATTTGAATAAATAAATTATTAGACGTCGGGCGTATAGGTGAAGGCAAAAGATAAGTGTTTTTTTTAACTTTTCGAAATAAAGCTATATCCTTTTACCAACGGAACTCCATCTCAAAAACGTTCACTATCTCTATAGCGCGTGTTCGAATCCCACTAATGTTGTCTTAGTGATTGTCTTGAGTATGATTATAGGCAAGGGTGCTTGATATTGGGACCGCTAAATTTGATCGGTGTGCAATCACTTAAGCAATCACTAAGACAGTCAATTAGACAACATAAGTGGGATTCGAACTCGCGCTACAGAGATAGTTAACGTTTTTGAGATGGAGTTCCGTTGGTTAAAGGATATCTCTCTATGGCCCTCACTCAAATATTTGGTCCCTCAAAAACACAGGGGGTGAGAAAACGACGCGTCATTTGAAAACGAGTCATCCAATTTAGTTCTTAGATAGCTCAAACTGAGCAGAATTATCTAATTGATATAAAAATTAATAGTTGTTTTTAATAGGACCAATGTTTTTTTTTTAAGATTACTGAAATTGTTTAATTATTAGTTTCTTTTTAAACAAGAAACAAAGGTCTGAGAAAAAATAGAAACAATGGTCTGATTTGGACCAATTTTTACTTTGTATTATTCACTTGATATTTATGCACAGTTTGAGCTATTTAAGAACCTCCTCGGCTGAGTCCTTTTTGAAAACCCCGTTGTTTGCTCACCCCCGTGTTTTTGAGGGACATAATTGAGTAAACAAAAAGATAGGCGTTTTTTTAAACTTTTCGGAATAACCCTATATTTTTAATTGAGTAAACAAAATACAATTTTTTTTCTCGGCGAAAAAGTTCATAATTGATGAACGAAGTTAACTATCGTCAATTTTGCTAAAACCCAAATGCATAAATAATCGCTCACTATCGACAAAAATAGGATGTGCTTGCAACAATGTATTTATATGCTTAGTCATTGTTCATTTAAAACCCGTCCTGATGCAAAAACTAAAACAGTGATTTACAAGAAATTTGTTCGGCAGATGTGGGTTCACGATGAAGAAGTTTAAATAAAATTTTGAAAATGGAAGAGAATACTTTAAGGGTTGGCATACGTCTGGCAGATTGGTACATTTTTTCAGAGCGATATACATGTATGAACGAAAAATATATGAAATTTTTATTCATTTTATCTTCAATAACAGTGGACATTCTTGCAAACGTTCATATTTTCAATTTCTTAACATAACTGAGTATCTGTTGAAATGTAAAAAACCCTTTTCATAGATGACTATAAAAATAAATGACGCCGTTAACACCACAATAAAATTTCGGGTGTTGTCATTGACAATTGCGCGACCATCCCATCAGTTGACATACGGAAACTTAATAGATGCCAGAAAATTCATAACCTGATCAAGCCTGATTTTTTATGGAAAATTTTGAAAACTACAAATAAAAAATTTTGGACTTAATTTGCGGATAATTTTCATAATATTTTAAAAAAAGTCCACAAAAAATGACAAATACAAATTTTATGATTTTTCAAACAGCGGTCAGAAAATATGTATGCATCTATGAAAAAAGTAAAAGTGACTATTTTTTCGGTTTCACCAACAGATTTCCATAAAAAAATCTGAAAAGTTTTTGGACAAAAATGTGGAAATTTTCATAAGTTTTTGTTTTTTTTTGAAATATTCACGAATTCAAAAATAAAAATTCGAACTCAAATCTTTCCTTAAGATCTTTATCCATCGTGAGAAATGCCGTTGTTTTGGTTTTTGAGGGAAAATATCTGGAAAACTATACATGTGTACATGTATATAGACGTATATACATGTACGGCCCCCTAAATTTTGTTTGTGAATCTACCGAAAACGTGACTTATGGGCCCATGAGTCATGCCCTCTATGTGGCTGTGATATGATTTAACACGATTTAGCCAATAGGGCCCTGTCAGAGCGCATTGTGATGATCTCTGTATCTCGGTTAGATTGAGGGGGTATACATACATGTATATTGTGAGACTAATTGTTTTAGCCTGGTAGATTGACGAACCTAAAATCTCACACCCAAACTTCAATTGAGGATCAGCTGATAGCTCGACCAATCAGGAAAGAGCGTCAAAGTAGAGCATATTTTGTAGGAAAAAGCCTATTCTTCGTGAGTTTTGGGGGGAAGAAAAATTGTTTATGCGATTTTATGAACCACAAGAAACACACAAGGTCCTTATTATCCTTCTGAAAATTCAAAGTAATTCGGCTAGAAAACGCAAAAACGATTTTTTGAGCTCATTTTAAGAGGCTCGCGAAAAAGCCTATTTCTTCCTGGAATTTTTAGTCACAATATTGAAACATATATTAATGAACAGCTGATGACCTCGCGGAAAGATGTCCATCAAAACTGGAATTCCGATGATTTTTTATATTCCAAAACAGTACTTCTAATTCCTGAAAATCCATAATTTTTTATTAAAATGCTTAAAATTAAGACAAGATATTTTCAAAATATATTTTTTAAATTTATCAAACAACGTTTCGCGTGAGCATCTTTCAGGTTTTTGAAATATAAGTTTTGTAAGTTTCAAAACTTCAAAGATTTAAAAATCTAAAAATTTCAAAAAATGTGTGTGGGAAAAGAAAAGATTCAATTTTTTGGCCCACAATCAAATCGTGCAAAAGTTTTATGATCTTTTTGATCATTCAGTGAAGGTCGATGCATTCGAATAAAAAAACTTCGATTCGACAAATATCGGCGTATGTTTTGAAATCCTTTTGCAGTATTTTAAAATGGTCCATAAAGAATTTTTCCCTAACTTTCAGTTTGAAATTATAACCGGATTTAGGAGATATGTGAGTTTTTTCATTAGCAAGTAGTTTTTTAACATAAACAGGGCACCTGTGATAATTTCAAAATGATGAAAAACTAGGTTCCTGGCTAAGTATGGAGATAAAAATATTACCAGTCATCTTCAAATTGTCCATATTTTCAGAAAAAAATATTCAAAATAAATTCAGGATAATTTGTTGGTTCAGCCTCATTTTATGGTCGCATTCAGGGGTACTTGTCGCATTTAGAGACTCAGGCATAAAATTTTCCGGATTATTTCTAGAATGTTTTTTTAATAAAAATATAGACAAAAATAAGTTGATGAGAAGTCTTTTTATTCTGATTAGTCATCAAAACATAATTTTTATCGCGATTTGGAAATAATTTATATCGTTTTTGTCAAAATTTTGAGATTCACGAGAAATTCAATCCCTGTTACCAAACAACCAAAGAACAAAAATAAATTTTTTGGACCTTTGTGCTCTGCTCATACCCTTTGGTAACTCATTATTACCACTTTTAATTTTCTTTTGTCATAAACCAGGGAGGAGATGTATTCTACCTAGGACCCTTAAAATAAGCCGAAGAACAGTTTTTTGCCGATTTTAGAGCCGGATGGCATTTTTATGGACAAAACGGACCTTGGTAGTTTGTCGTCAATAAAAACTATAAATGTTTTCTCTATCTTGAAAACTCAGGGAGGAGATACATTTTGAAGTGAAAATATCGTCACTTTTCAAAGCTTCTTTCTGATTGGTCAGTCAATCAGAGGCCTACGATAAGATTTTCAAAATCAAAATTTTTGTTCAATTATCCTTACCGGCAAACGGATATGTTTGTTTTGTTCTTAGTATATTAGTATATTATTGAATCCACTCTGAAAACCCTGTTTTCCGCCTTGAAATGCGACCAGTACTCCCTTAATAGATTGAAATAATTTTTATTAGCTGGAAAGCATTTTTCCTGGTTGAGCTGGGGATAATAAGCTGAAAAAAATTTACAAACTTATTATTTTCGTGAGTTATATATTTATATATAGACTAAAATATAATTATTCATCTTATTTTCTAGATAATAGTATAATTGGATCTCATTTGAAATTTTCTATATTTTTTGATTGTCAAGATTAAGCCTATGAAGGCTCTCAAAGCGACTTTATCGAATTAAGTAAAATGTTCCACTTTCGACTTGAAACTTCAGGCGGTAGTTGGACCGTCATCAGGAAAAGCTTTAGTGTGAGGTACCCACGAGCAAATACTTTTCTTATGAGTGATCTGGTGTTTATTCATTTTGGTGATTATCGCCAAAATTTGTTTCTCTTTTTTGTGTGAACTTTTCGATCGGAAAAATATTTCTGTTTTCACTTATTACCTGAAGATGAAAAATAAATTTGAAACATTGTAAAAATACTATTACAATATAGCAAAAAATAAATATTATCGCCGTACTAACCATTTATCTGATTTAAAAAATAAACTTTTTTGTGGTAATTTTTTCATTTATTAAATAGTTAAACAAAAACAAACTATTGAAAACTATTTTTTTTAGCGTTAACGTACGTTCAAGTTTTTATCCATATAATATCGAAATTAAAGCTTATTGTGGCTCTTATAATCTGCAATTTTCTATAAAAAATTTGAACTTCTCGTAGGATCAAACTAATACATGGTCTGTTATAGTGTTTGAGGAGGAGATCGAAGATGTAATCGGTGCCCAGGGTGATGAAATATCTTTAGATTCTGCAGATTTCGGTAAGCCTTCCTTTCTAATCAGAACTCTACCTGATAACTTTTTTATGACTGAAATTAACTAGTGACAGGGAGGGGCTTATATCGCCAAAAGTTTTTTTGCTCGACAATTTCGGCAATATTGTGAATTTTCGGCGATAGTGGCACATTCGGTGATATGGGGACAGAAATAAATTATTTTGTTAAACAAATGAAAAACGCGTATGCGTTCGAAATGACGTCTTATTTCATACAATTTTTTCTAACTTTATGAAGAGTTTGGGAGGAGGAAAAGGGTTTCAATATCGCCGACAGTTTTTTGCCAAAAATTTTGTCGTTATTGGCAAATTCGGAGATATTGACACATTCGGCGATACGGGAACAGAAATTGAATTTTTTGTTTAAAAAAATGAAAAAAAACGTGGATGGTTTCGAAATGACGTCATATGTCGTACATTTTTTTTAATTTTATAAGGAGTTTCACAATAGATTCGTTTGAAAAAATCATTATAATGCGTAGAATTAAATACTTCACCAAAGGCAATCAGTTAAAAGTTGAAAAGACTTGATTTGGGAAAATAAATCCTGAAAATGACGTCATTCATGACGATCAAAAAGTAATTTGAGATATAAATCTCAAGAAAAATTCGGTAATATTCGCAAATTTGGTGATATTGGCACATTCGGTGATATTGGCACATTCGGTGATATTGGCACATTCGGTGATATTGGCACTGGAAGTATTTTAGCTAAAAATCGTGGTTTTTCAGCGATGTCGACGATATTGGGCCGGCGATATTGGTCCCCCCTGTAAAACTTTATTTAGACTTCGATGAAGACGATATAGTGGAAAATAAGCATATGGCCAATATACTAGACCAAGAAATTGGAAGCGTTGGATTGAGGGTAGCCACGGACTTTCTAAAAAGACATTTTTAATTATCTCATTGATAATATAAATTGTTTGACATGCACCTTTAGGCTATAACTACTGACCATTTCAAAGTTTAGAATTTTTTTTTATTACCTAGAAAAGAACACAAACTCTGAGATTTACAGAAGCTCTGATTTTACAAAAAAACAGGTCGTGATATCCAACTTAGATCGCGGAAAGTCTCAGAAGCCTTGATTCGGAGGAAAAGTCTTTCTAAAATATCGCGGATTTATCTTTAAGATCGGGTACAACGAACGTTAAGCAATCATTTTGTTATTTTTCTTCGATGAGTCTTAACGATCCCATTTGAACTTCAGAAAAAAGTATAGTTTTAATCTGTTTTGGGAGTCCTTCAAATTAGGAACACATTTTTTTAATCATCATTAATAATGATTCATTATTACTTATTGACCTGATAATTTCATTCAACAAAATATAAGCATTCTACCATATCATAAAGGTTTTCATTTAATTTTCTTTTCTTACTGACAAATTTCGAAACAAGCGTTAAACTCATCAAATTGATAAACTTTAGTGCTCAAAATCTTTAGTTGAAATTAACAATAAAAAATGTTGTTATAACTGAATATAGTTACTGCACTGGGCCGACCTTTTCTCCAGACGAAAATGAAAGTGATACAGGTTTGACGGAATATTTATTTCTTTTTATTGTCCGCGAAACCTAAATGAACTGTTGATATCGATTTTTTTAGAAATGAATGCGATGGAAGTTGAATTTGACGATCTGAGTATCAGCCAAAGTTCGTAAAAAGGTTCTTTGTGAAGAA
>SCLH01002146.1:60315-107400 GCA_004367855.1 Oikopleura vanhoeffeni
ACACGGGTTAAGGCCCTTAACTTAAGGGATATTGTCAAATGATTTTTTTTGTAATTGAAATTATTTTAAAAATTTATAAAAAACTTTTTATTGTTATTATATTTACTTATTTTAGCAGCCATCGTTGATGATCTTTGTTGTAAAGAAGTATATTCCGAACTTTTTTGGGATTGGTCTGACATTCTAGATTGGTTATCATAAATAATTGAGGGTTGTGACTGACTATCAACTGAATCTGTAAACATAACAGACGCCCGTTTTGATTTCGGCTTCACATCTGACCGGAAGCTTGGACTGTATCGTTTTTCATGAGAATTTCCAGCTTTTTTCAATCTTTAAAATATGCAAAATTGTGTTTCAATATTTAATCAAAATACCTCGAATTTAATGAGATCCGCATTTCAAGCTCACAGATAGGTTCCCGAGCATCTAATAATTCTAGTGTGATCAAATCTTTTTTTGAGAAATCTCGTCTGGTGTCGACCGAGCCTGCTGCAATTGCGAGCCAACTATTATTTTCGTTGATTTCAAGACGGAACGAAATTTTCCTCAGATTGAGTCTAGCAACAAAAACGTCCTCCAAATCAAAATCAAATTTGTGCCTGAAATTTTAAATTTTAAGATATTCATTTTTAGAATTTAAGCATTTATTGTCTTTTCAAATTCAAGTTAGTTTGTGGATGAAAAATAGTTATATTTTTGAAATGGTTGATGTTTAATCTCCAATGATAGACTTTACTAGTAAAACGTCAGAAGAAACTCAAACTAAATTCTGCATTTAATTTTGAAACTAAATTTAATCGTTTTTTTGTGACAATCTGAAATTCAATAATAACTCGGTAACAGGTGAAACAGGTAAAAAAAACGCATACTTGCTAGCCAAATTATTATATGAGAAGCAGAACTCCTCAAAATGAAAATTTTGGAGTAAATCAATATAATTGTGCCCGATCTAGTGAGCAGCTTTTGTGTCTTCAGAGTATTAAAATCAATGATAGTTTTAAGTTTGGGTATTATCACGTGCATAATGATTCATCATTTGAAAATTATCATTGGCTTTAATAAGCAGATATCTGGGAAAAATCTGCAAGATTAAATCTGCGAGTTAATAAATTAGAATGTTACCATCCCCGAAAACCCCACACTCCCGAAATCTTTAATTTACTCTGAATTATAAAAAAATGTTGATAGAACAAGAAAAAAATGAAAAATTATTGATTTTCTGAATGATAAAGAACCTGATCATCAGGCCCTGATGACAAAAAAAAACTGTAGAAAAATTGTAATTACAAAGAAATAACAAACAATCCTTACATTGATTTAATGTCTCTACTCGGAACAAAAATCTTCTCGGGGGTTAGTGACTCGACCACAATTCTTGGATCAATTTCTTCCCATTCGTGAAAAAGTTCAATTGTTCTCAGGCAGATTGTAATTGTTTCTACTTCTCCATTTCTTACTGTCAATGGTGTAGAATGACGATTTGACCTATTTGATATCGGTAATGGCTCTGCTACAGATGTACGAGATGATGGTGGTCTGAAAAACAGTAATACAGGTCAAAAGGCATTACAAATCAATCTTTTTAATCGTGCAAAACTTAAACATGAAGATTACCTCCCATAAGTGCCAACTTGTCAAATTTTTTTTAATACTGCGGACAGGCAATGATATGAAAAGAGTGCGCACCGTGAGAAATTTGGTATAAGCACAAAATAAACGCATTGATTGAAATGACTCATTCGGATTGGTTCGAATTTCGGACCGAAATTGCAAAAAATTAAAAAAAAACTTTTTCGTAAACAGCACAAAATTTCACTGAAATTTATAATCTGACAATTTTTGACCTTTTAAATTTTCAGGTCCGCGGAGAAGCTATGCGAGTCTAAGTTTGAAGTATCTGTTGACAGTTTTAAGATCTGACGTTTAATTTTAAAATACCCAAAACTTATGATTTAGAAATATTTCAAAATCTTGAACTTTGGTGACAATCTGATTGTCACATTCCTTAAAATTCTTCGTAAATTTAAAAATATATTATTCAAATTCATAATTTATATCGACGTTTCACCTTTTATTATAAGTATCTTCAGGATAATTTTTTTCAAGGTCAAGTTAAGTTTTTAAAACAAATTTTTTATAGAGTATCTAGAACCTTACAGTTTAAGAATTTTCCAAGGTGAAGTTTTGCCTGAGTACATATTTTTTAAATAACATAAGCATTTTTTTAAAAAAATAGATCAGTACAGTGGACCTATTCTATAAAATTTTTATGGATATGTTAGATTTTTATATATATGCAGGTATGCCAGTAAATGTTAGTACAGTGGACTTAGTCTAAAAAATATATATATGTCAGTTACAGTGGGCCTATTCTATAAAAAAATTTTATGGATATGTAACATAAAAAATGCAACATATCATATATTGCATTTTTTATGCAGTTTGAAGAAAAAATAAGTACAGTGGATTAAGTCTAAACAAAATAAGTACTATGGGATTTATTTAATGAGGGAGAATTTTTTGAAAAAGGGAATTTTGCATTTTATATGCAGTTTGACTACAAATGCAGTGAGTTTTACTCTGAAAATAACTTTTAAATTAATCTGAAGGCCTTCTGACCGAACTGGTCATTTATTTTTGGTCTTTTAATTCATATTAAAAATGTTAATAATTATTAATATATTAATTATTTATAATATGTTCATCTATTTTTCTCGAAAAATCGGAGATGCCAATAAGTTCATTAGCAGTTACATCCAGGATTAAACATTCAATACTTTACAAATTAGATATCACTGATTTGTTCAATGATTAAATTGAAGAAAAATACCATTTAGTTTACCCCAATGTGTTGCACAAAAAACAACCAAAATTTTTGCAATTGAACTTTGTTTTCTATTAAAGCATGATATTAAAAAAATTTTTGCGGAAATGCATTACTGGAATCTATTGTGCTGTCAAAGTAACCGAACATCCTCGCTTCAAATCGACTTACGTTGATGACGATCTTTGTACTTCTTTATAAGTTCTAGCTTCATTTTTCAAAATTCTTGTTCTCGAATGTTCAGCTACGGTACTTGTCGTATTTATCGAAGACTGAGAACTGTCAGGATGGTGTTTGACATTATGAGCTTTATTCAGTGAAATGGCAGTTGGCGATGTTTGCTGTAAATATGCCATGCTGGGCAGCTAAAAATGTTGTGAGAATGTTCAAGGGGAGATTTTTGTGGCATTTAAGCTACAATATTTGAAAAATTACAAATTGTTGAACCCAATAAGTGTAATACGATATTCGAACACTCATCTCAGACAGTTTCCGCGATATGGAGACAAAATGAATTGTTTATTCAAAAATTGAAAAGGGTGAGCGTTCGAAATGACGTCATTATTTGTAGAGTTTTTCAATTTTATAAGGAGTTTTACAAGAGGTTAAAATGAAGTGACATAACAAAATATTTGGAATATCGTACTCGACCAAACGAAATCAAGTAAATGTAGTTGAAAAAATTTTTGTTGGATTTTTACAACCAAAAATTTGCGGTTTGAGACTCAAACTTTGAGTTCCTTGAAATTAACCTCAATAGTTCAGAAATTTCCTAAAAAAAAGTTAAAGTTAACAAAGTTAAAAAGAAAAATATTAGCGCTAAAATGTACCGTTTCCCAATTAGAGTAACAAGAGTCGAAAAAGGGCGTGTCTGTTGCCGATATTTATTTTGTTTTCAAATTTTACGTCTTGAAAATATTACTAATTTTCTGAAAAGTAGATCAGTACAAATTTTTCCTGGCTTCAGACATTCTGGACCATTTTTCGTTTATAATCATACTACATTATGTACTACTACATTGCAATGTTTTCTGGCTTCAGACATTCTAGACCACTTTTCTTTAATAATCCTACTTCATTATGTACTACTACATTTACAATGCATTGTATTATGAATAAACCTGAAATCCTCGCTGCAAAATTGAAGTTACAGTTTCATCTATAGTTGGCACATCTTCAGAAATTCTAGTTTGTACAGCAAGTCGACTAAATTGAACATCGAGGCCAGTTTCACGTCCGTGGTAAACCAAAAAACAACCTTGAATTCGCATAAAACCTTTCCATGTTCCATGAAACCGTAAATGTCCTTATTTTGGGAAAATTATTTCAGATTTTTGTTATCGAAAATTAAATCAAAATCGATATTATTTTTTATAGCTACGTGAAAATATCGATTGAAAAGTGATGAGTGATTAATTTGTTTAACATTTTTTTTACAACTTTGTTGCGGCAAGAAATGAAATAATAACTTTTTCTTAGTGTCTTTGATCCGAAATTTCGATAACAATTAATGGTCTAGGGGACTCTTCCGGCATTTGTGCTGGAAGTTATACATGCGTTAAGTTCTAGCATTTTATTTTGCACAAAAAGTGAATGCAGGAATTTGCCAAAAAATCGAGTTCCAGCACAAAAATTGAATTCCAGGACTCGTGTCTAGTTTTACCACAAATAATTAATTCAGGTTATTGCTATAAATCGAATTTTGGTGAAAATATCGCATGACCCCTCATCAAATATCTCAATTATTCTTGTTGGATTTTTGAGGAAATTTTTTATAATTTTTCATCCTAATCGAATATCTACTTCCAGTGTCGTCTTGAAATCTCCACGGAGAATCAGAGACCGTGTTTTCTGAGCATTGCATCTGGTTATCACACTCTGACGAACACTAGAGCTTCCAATGTAAAAACCAGAAGAAAGTCGCAAGTTATCGAGGTGATGACCACAGTACTGCCCCAAAATTCGGATAACAAAAATTTTGAAAGTTTTGAATTTGAAAAATTAAAAAAATTATTTTCAATCGTACTAAATTAAACCGTTGTTACGTTCCTATCAAATGTGAAACTGTGGCTTGTACCCAGGTTTGCTCAGTTTCGTTGTCGCTTGTTTTGTAGACGATTTGGAGAGCTTCATGAACAAAATTCTGGAGAGCAAAATAAACTGGATATGTTTTGATTTGGTCCCTAAGAATAGTATCTAGTACATTTTCTAATTTATGTATTGAACACAGGTGAAAAAGCAAACATGGTATCTTTTGGATAAGACCTGTTTTTTGGACCCTATAATTTCCCTTTGTCATATTTGTGTTTATATCCCGGCCCTGACTTGCAAACGTAGTGTGTTTTTTGTTAGTAAGGCCGGAATATCAAAAATGTATCAAAGGGATATAGATATATCATATAGTCTATATGATATAGAAGGCTTATATCAGAGATTGCATATTCTGAGATCAAAGAATGGTTCAAATTAATAAATCACCTGATGAGCAAATGTATCACATACTATTTTGCTTGCCTTATAATTATCAGAATGTTTATGGCTTCCAGTGTACATTAATGAGCATCAAAAGAGTGACATAGTTCAATATAAACGCCCGGTACCACTCAACGAAAACTGCTTTTTTAAAAGAATTTTGCACAGTAGAGGTTCAATTTTTTTGATGGTCGGCCATTTTAGGACTTTAGCGCACTTTCGGCTCAAGAAAAAACCTCACACACAAATTTAAAATGCAAATGATTCGTTAGCAGAAATAATGATTCGATCTGGATTTGCAACAATTAGTTAAATTCTCGACGAAAAATTGTATGATCAATTAGGCGCATATCTGGACAATTTGACAAGTCATTGAGGCCCCCACAATGTTAAACCCACATTGAATACATTTTTCATGTCATATAAGTAATGTGTGTTTATCATTTTATCTGATATTTTAAAAAATCAAAAAAGACATTTTTTCACGTTTAAATAGCTTTCAATGGCATGATGATTTCTCATGAAATTAGATGCTTTCTGAAAAACTAGTTTGAACTTGATAGGCCGATGACTTTATAGTTTGCGCTTGTTTTTCAGAATACTGACTTATTTACAATAACCTCATTTGTAAAGACTTAACGGTGGGGAAATGGATCAAAAGCGGAAGATGAAAGGTGATATATTTCAGAATTTAATTAATTCACCATAAGCTGAGGAAACTTTCACAAGTAATTTAATTTATTAAATCAAAAGCTGACAAAAGTTCTAAATCAAAAATAAAGATGATAAGGCTTTTAAAGTTTTGTTGAGAACTTCAAATAACTACAATTAGACAAAAAGAAAGTCTAACAATGTTAATAAGTTTAAACATCAAATGATCCATTTATAAATACCCTGTTTACACTGATGTTAATCTAGGCAGCTCAATAGGCAATTTAACTGTATAATTGCAGTAATCGTAAACAAAATATAAGATCATTATTTTTTCTAACAGTACTTTCTCTCGCATCTCTCATCGAACACTTTATCAGGCGCTATTCAAACATCAAAAAATAAAATGTGAATTTCAATCAAGAAAAATTGTTTAACTACAATTTTAATCTTGTGATGTTAATCACCCTTTAATCTTTGGAAGCACAGAGCCTTTTGAAAAATTCAAACCACTTCGAATCATCCAAAAATGGTGCAAAAAATGTTCGCAGACACTTTTTTTATCAAAATGTGACATAGTGTACATTTAAAAATCAGTGATTCAGATGAAGAAAATATTTCAAATTTGCCTGTTTTCAGGAAAGTCTTTTAAGTCCATTTTGCAAAAAAACTAACATTCTTGGAAGTTCTGGAGCGAAATATTTTCTTTATAACTTTAATTTCGAAATATCTTATTTCGACATTAGTATTGGAAAAATGATATGTTTTGAAAAAATATTTACATGTATTTACATGAGAATCATGCGAGAGTGGAAAATAAACTCAAAAAACTCCCAATTTTTTCCAAGAAAAAGTAATTTTCATGAATATTTCTAACTTATTTAAAAATATCTTTTGATTTCCAACAGATTCCCTGTTCAGAGTGAAAACACAAAAATTGGACAAAGATGTCAGTGTGGTGTGTGATAGGGATTTTAAGCGATCACTGAGTGTAAAGGCGGCTTGTCGGCCAATCAGAGACGCTTATTTCGCAGTCTTGTACATTCTTACCGTTTTTGTGTTTTTTAACTTTTAACAGGGTTTGCTAAATAAGAAAAAAAATGATTAGAATAAAAATATATTATCACCGCGCAGTGATCGGTTATAATAAATATTTTTGTCTTATCGAGTATATCTGTTGAAAATCAAAAGATATTTTTAAATAATATTCATGAAAAAATCACGATTTATATTTTCTCGAGCTCACCCTGAAATAGTTTTGTTTTTTTAACGTTTTAGAAACGTTCTAGAATGAAACATGAAATTTCTAGATTTTTTTTTCTAAAATCCAACTCTTCCTTGATCATCAAGGAAAGATTTAAGGTTCATCTCATGAGAGTTTCCTGTAAAAGGCGCTCAAAGTAGAGCCTTGTGGAGGCTCTGGTGCTTCCGCGAAATTTTTTTATGTGCTTTCAAGGGTTAAGAAACTCAAATAAATAATGTCAATTTCTTCAAGTTGACATCGATTTACGCATCATTTTATAATAACAAAACCATCAAGGTCAAAATGCGTCAATTAGCAATTTTTTTGACCAAAAAATTAATTACCTTTTAAAGTACCATAAGACAAAAACCACGGTGAAAGACGTCAATAAAGGACTATATAGCGGAATATAAAAAACATAAGCTATACATTTCCAAATCAAATTTGCTAATGCACTCAATTTCGTCAGCAGAGTAACCAATTTTTCCATCATAAAATTTCTCTAGTTTTTTTCTAATTCAGCCATGATTCTTTTAAATTCGAAAATAAGGCCGCTGGGCCAGTTTTTTCACAAATATTCTTTCACTTTTTTCTATGAATGCAATTTGCGATCTGTCATCGAGTTAAGGGCGATTTAACGCCTTGAAAAATGTTTATAATTGCTTGAACTATACCAAAGGGCCCCTTGGTTTAGGATTTTTTATGTGATAATATTATTTGTTAATATAATCTGAATTTAATGTGTTCCATATAAATTTTAATTTGTTTGCCAAAGATTTAATTACGAATGATTATTCGAGCGAGTGACAAATAATGCAAACAAGTGAGACAAGGAAGAATAGAGATTCAACAAAAAATAATTAATCTAAAAAACGCCCTTTACAATAAAATGACAAAGAATCAATCTGAATGATCTGTAACATTTTTGGCAACAAATCCTGATAACTTTTACTTAGAATGAGACCAATTAGAATACATCGTGCGAATATCGTCTCCAACTTATCTGTTGATTCAAAACAAATAACAGCATGAATAATATTTTATTGAGTTTTATCATAATGGTAACCATTATTGGTTACCATTAATTGCTTATTGATTATTATTGATTACCATAATTGGTTACCATTATGACCAATTTGCAGTCAAGTCCTGAAAAATACTTACCAAAAATAAAATCTTTTACTATACGTGAGTTATTTCGAATCGAAAATGTGATTTAACTGAACAATTTATCAAAAATTGGGTCGCAAATATAATACTTTATTTATAATAACCCGAATTACAAGTGAAGGGATCGATTCGTTCATAATAATATATCGTTAGCCTAACGACGTTGGGTCTTGAGTTCAAATCTCATTGCAGCCAGATATTCGGGAAGCAGTATGTTACATACTGTATGTAATCTGTATTCACTGAGTTATTTCTGTACTAGACGTTGTTATTTATAAAAAAATTCATAAAAATGGAAATTTTTTTGTGTTTATTATTAAAGCAACCACGGAGCTTTCAAATTTCTATGTGAAAGTTTTCTGGAAACGCTAAAATTACAATTTTATATTTTCTTCCAAATCGAGCTCATTAGCGCCACGAGTGCCAAGTCAAAATAAGAAAAAATGTGTCGAATCAATTCAGTCAAGCTTCTGAATGTGAATTTGTTTAAATTCTCAATATTTTCTATGTTTACCCCGAGTCGGGGTCCCCGAATCCCTATTTTTCTGAACAAAATTTAACAAAAAAAGTATGTGGAAGTAATTTCAGCACTTTAAATCCCTACATTAAAAGTGTTTTTTATTACTTAGGACATTATTCCATGTTTTCCGACCTCGGACAGTCTCTTAAAGATAGAACATGAGTCATCTTACATGACTCAAACTGAAGCTACTATCGCTTATGGTATCTAAAACATTTTCTGCAAATACCAAAAGTGACCACTGCCTCCAGAACCCCAAAACCAAAAAAATTTCGATAGTTTTTTGGAGAAATAAGCCAGTTTGAAAAAATTTCGTCGTGTGAATATTTAATTCGGCTAATTAACAACAATGACAATTATCACAAATTCAGCGACGCTGACTCAGCGTAAAGTGAGAGTGGATCAGGAAATTTCAGGACCACCGAGTAGGTTCTTGTGGGTTAAATCTTGTGGGTCCCTGTTAATTGTCAAAATGCCCTTTCTTTTAGGTGTTAGCACGGAAACTTCCATTAAAAACAATTTCCTGTTGACAGTTCTGTCAACGAAAGAGTGTGCACTTGATCAATCTTGGTAATGATAATTTCAGTATTAATAGACCAAAGCTTAGCAAATTGAAAGATCAGGTTGAAATTTGTTTATCATAGTTTGGAGAGCCTAAGGCTCTGAGCCTTGTTTGATAATTGAAGTGTTTGAAGCAGGGGTCGGCATAACCTGATCGGATTGGATCGAACTTGATCGGATCGGATCGAATTTTTTTTGATCCGATCCAATCAGGTTTCTCTCAACCTCCGATCCGATCGAGTTCGATCCAATCAGGTTTTTGAAAAATGCGATCCGATCAAGTTCGATCCGATCAGGGTTTTTGAAATTAGCGATCCGATCAAGTTCGATCCGATCGGGTTTTCAAAATTTGCGATCCGATCAAGTTCGATCTGATCAGGTTTTTCAAAATGTTATGCCGACCCCTGGGTTGAAGTTTCAAACAAGCATTTTTATATTTTCTTCATTTGGTGGTATGGTGGTTGAGGAGGTCTCAAACCGCTTCACGAAACATAAGTTGAAAAAAAACTTAGATCAATTGACTCGGGTAGACCGCACTTAGAACAAATATGCATTCGAAAATAGCACAGTTTCAGCAATATCGTTTACGGGTGCTCATATAAGCTACTTTTTTAGCAAATTTTTTAAAATAATTGGGCTTTGAAAACGACCCATTTAGTCCTTAGATAGGTCATACTAAGCACAACTATTTAGAGAAAAATGCACAAAAAATGATCCGAATTAGACCATTGTTTCCAATTGTTTTAACAAAAAACTGTGGAGGCAATTCCCGCCGATGAAAATGGTAACTAGCCCAATTATTCTTTCAATCCCTCGCCTATCTCGGCTTTCAAAATAAGTCTTTTTTTGTACCCAAATTGATCTAAATAAAAAAGATTCAGACCAGTTTGGGTACGAAAGAAGCGAGCGGTTCTTTCGTACCCACCTAGACAATATATAACAAGAACAAAAAAACGATCGGCCAATTTGGGTACGAAAGACACAACTCAAATTAAATTATTATTGAAGTTTTGAAATATGGGGATGATATACTCGCCGCAAGTAACTCGCGCCTTTTTCGACAGTTATGCAGCAAAGATTCTG
Organism: Oikopleura vanhoeffeni; assembly: GCA_004367855.1. NCBI lineage: Eukaryota > Metazoa > Chordata > Appendicularia > Copelata > Oikopleuridae > Oikopleura > Oikopleura vanhoeffeni. Next base: position 70,843 of record SCLH01002146.1, read on the forward strand.
AGCCATTTTTCATAATTGTCAAAATAAATATTTTCAATGATATCACGAAATCTTGGCACAATGAGAAAATATCAAGAACTTTCTTATGTCGTTTTTGATCCAAATATTGATTAATTCTGACAGTGCGGTTACTATGTGGTTTTTTCGTTCGAATTTTTATATTAAGACTTTTGTTTTGGCTTGATATTCTAGCCTAGAATACAGTTGGTCTACAAATCACTTAGTTGAAATATACACTGACTAAATTGTTGAATGTTGGTTGAAATACTTAACAAATAAACAATGAATAAATCAATTTTATAGCAAATAATTAATTTTGACTTTTTAAAGTTCAATTCAAAATAATTGTTTAAAATGTTCATTTTTTATTTGTATCTTTTCGTACAAATTCTTGGAGCTCCAGTTGGCAGCGGCCAGTATGAAATAAGAGAGTTTTCGAAAACTCGGGTATGTATTTGACCTCTTAAACGTGTGCTACTGAACTTTTCATGAAAAAATAATCAAAAATTTTTATCTGAGAATTTTGGCTGATATTTATCTTTGAAAAACAATTTCAGGAAGGTAAACGCCTGCCGAATGAAACCGAGGCAAATTATGCTCGACAACTTGGAAGTATGAATAGAGAATGGTCTTCGATTGATATGTTTTACAGAAAAACAATGGGCAAAAAATATGATGATTAACTATCTGGAAAAGTAAAGACTCAATGTAAGCCCACCTTTATTTATTTTTCTATATGATACGCTATATAATTTCTTATATCCCTTTAACACCTGTTGGGTGATTTGAAAGATGTAGGTTGGGGAAGCCAATCCTCACACTCCTGAGACCCCTTCTAGCCAATCATGAGGCCGCTTTCTCTTCTTTTCAGCCTACATCTATCAAATCACCCAAAAGGTGTTAAAGGGATATCCGTTATATAATACGCTTTCGTGATATTATTTTGCGCTAAATTGTCTCGACTATGGTATCGAAAAACAAAAAATAACTAATATATCGGTTTATAGCAGTATTCACCAGGCCTCGACTAGCAAGTGATATGTATTTGGCTCTGATGAGCTTGCCCCAATTTTGGTTTATTTAGCCCTTTACCGCCTTTTTAAATAGAATTTTTGGATCAATTTATATAATTTTGACTTCACAGGTTTGATAGAATTTAAGAAAGACCACAATTTCTTAAAAAACTGTTACCTGATGATCAGAAAAATGCAAAATCTGTCATTTTTACAAAATATTTCAAGAAAAATCAAAATAACAAACAAAAATTCTTAATTGATAGTCAGAAAAATACGAAAAACCCTGTCCTGTGATCACTTATAAGTTATTACCCCCTAGCTTTTGACCATTTATAAGTTTTAACCTCCCAGACCAGTTAAACCTTTTTTTTGGCAAAAAGGTTAAGGAAGGTTTTGAGTGGTCAACTACTCTATTCGTCAAAATTATTGAACGACAATACGAAAACTTTAACGAATACAGTATTTGACCACTTTAAACGTTCCTATACCTTTTGCCAACATAAGAGGGTTTTTACTAGTCAGAGAGATAATATAAGTGATCACCGACTAGGGAGGTTATAAGTCGTCACAGGACAGGGTTTTTTTAAAATTCATTTTTCGCCTCAAATTATTTTCACGGAAAAATTTTGAAGAGAAAAGTTTGTGACGAGAATTGTAGACGGTTCTTATATAAAAAATTCCCATCCCATAATTTTAATATAGGAGACCGGCCGCTAACATCCGCGTGACTGTGTTCAAAGGTAAGCCAAGTGAAGAGATGAAAGTAAGAGTGGAAAAAGCCAAACGTCACAATGGGTACTTTACTTTTGAAGACAAAAATTCACAATAAAATAAAATACTTATCTATATTTCTAATATTCAAGAATAAACAAAAATTTCAGGGATACCGATAATATCTTAGTTACATTTTAGCGAAAAAATACTGAAGCTTTTACAGCGCCATAACTTGCTGAAAATCGTAAAAAGTTTTTCTTTCAAACAAAAATCGGCGATATCGGGCACTTTCGGCAATATTGGCAATTTCGGCAATCTAGGGACAAAAATAAATTTTTTCGTTCAAAATGATGAAAACCCGTGGACATTCGGAATGACGTCATAATTTAAAAAGTTTTTTCAATTTTATAAGGAGTTTGAAATTAAACATTGCGTTAAATTGAAGTGAAATATCAAAATGATTAGAATTACGCACATCACCGAACTCAATCAAATAAAAATTCTAAAAAGTACAGTGAAGATTTGGAAAATTTAATCTGGCGACGTTACGTCATTCATGACACACTCGAAGTCATTTTTATAAAAAACCTCGAACGCCCACGCAAATTCGGCGATACTGGCTCATTCGACGAAATTGAGCCGGCGATATCGGACTCCTTGTAGTACGTATAGAATTAAATTAATTTAATTTTTGAATAAGATTTATTGAAACAAGACTTATCAATGCATGTTACTTGAATTATTTTCAAATAAAAATAAAATTTTAAAAATTCACATTTCAGAAAAATTAAAGTTCCGAAATTTTAAATTCCAAGAAAATTAAAATTAGATGATTAATTAAAGACAAGAACATTTTTAAAGTTCCACTCCTTAACCAGTTTTTTGCGCTTATCTACAGCTATGCATTTCCGGTAGAGTAAGTGTTACAATATTTTTTGTCCGAATATCCGGTTCAATTAAAATGACTGATTGCTCCAGGTGGATTATTTTGATGTAGTTTTCAAGCATGATTACACAATACTCGAGTTATCCGGATATTGAGCACGCGTATAACAATTTGTTTAAAACAGCTTAAAATCGAGACGAGAACCGCTAATCTCTATATTTATAATATTTTAAGCTAGACACAAATTCTGACATACATATCCTGTGTTGAGACCACACAGTGAATTCCTGCTTATAGATTGGAACCATTTTTTGATTTCTAAATTGAGCATTTTTTTATTTTGAAAATTGTTGGCCCGAAACGACCTCAAGTTTGAATTTCTTTTTGAAATGCAGAGTTATTTAAATTTCTTATTTACATTTCCGGAATTTCCAAAAACTGTTTTAATTTTATTTCAACGCAAATTTGCGATGAAAATTGATAGTAAATAGGGGTTTTTAAAGAACCAAAAACTATATTATTTTCATAATGCGAGTTTTAATGGAAATGGCCATTTAAGCAGTGAATAATAGCAGTACCCACATGTGCATAAGTTTTAAGAACAATCTCATGGTGTGATTTCATGACATGATGATCCCGTAGGTAGCCGTTCAACAAACTACCGAATTGCAGTGATAAGCATCGATTTTAGTGGTAACAAACTAAATAATGTATCGAATAGCATTTACGAAAATTTAATTTACAAAAAAAAGTTTAGAGACCTGAAGTTCATTGAATTCTAGGTTTGATCCAGTATGAAAATTTAGTACTCAGTTAAGTAGACAGTATAGGCAATTTTAAAATGTTTGGCCTCATAGGCAAAATCACATTTTGTTCTTCACAGAGGACTGGACAATGTGATTCTGCCTTATTTACTCGGTTTCCTTAGTTTGCATTCACATAATGTGAATTTCGATAAAACTACAAATTGAGCAAAATGTCAATAACTGGATCGAAATCAGCTTAAACTTACATTAACCTACTAGTAATTGGCTAATTATAAATTTATTTCACAATTTTCATGAAAAAAAAAGTCAGCTACAACTTTCCACTTTTAAGCCAAACAGAACTTCAATGATGGAAATTTTGGAGGAACAACTGAGAAATTTCACGTAGAAAAAAATCGATTCCAGCAATCCCTTAATCGGGATAATTTTAAGTGAATAAAAATACAAAGATAAAATCCTGAGAAACCTGCAAATTTTAAGTGTACAAAATTGATAATTAATTTAAAATCACATGTCTTAAGAGGATCGTCAACCCAGGAAGCCAAATTTTTGGATTTAATTTCATAGGCAGCAAAGATGTTGAATTCGAATAATGACCAATTATACCAATTTGCCTAGCATCATAATATACTTATTGGACATTTTCAAATCTCAATAACGTCGTTTAAATTTCAATGCTTTTCTTAATTTTTGCTTCACATGCGGAAAAATTGTACTCACCTTAAAATGAAAGAAGACGTGGGGAAAAAGACCATCATTACTATCGAATAATATATAATATACATTCGAAGAAATACATTCAGAATTTCAAATTTGTCACTGGTTGTCTGGCATTTGATTGGCATAATTATATACGGTCGAATATTTTTATTATAGTGTCAAACGGCAACCCTCACACTGTGTGAGTCACACTTCGTTGATCCGTGGTGACCTAAAAACAAATCTGAATCAATCAAGCTGTATAAAATGTATATCTTATTTAAAAAAGTGCAAAAAAGTTGTTTCCAATTCAAAAAAAATATTTATTTATACTTCCCGCTCTGCGGTTTTTCACCGTGGTTTGAAAAGCATCCGGCTTGCGTAATATTTATATAAATTGAATTTTGCTTTTCTTCTCGTGCATATCACTTCCGCTTATCTTATCTTTAACTGTCTTATACTCCGATTATGATCGATAATTTAAATTTTGAGGTTCAATAGCGAGTCAAAATAGCAAAAAGTTTTGAATTTACTTTAAATTTTCTAAATGGCAAATTACTTGCATAAAACCTTTATTAATCTTGCAGAAGCGAATTAGTGCAAAAAACAAAAAAAATCCTGTCAATTTGCAAAGTAATTTGCGATTTTGAATTATCGGCGATGATTTATCGCTAAGAATAAGCCAAAAAGTCAAAATGAATCGAAGGAGACCAGTTTGCATAACTAGCCAAGTTCTTAATTTAATTTGCATCTCAACTTTTTGAAAATAAAATCTCACAATTTGATTCCTTGGGTTCACTAAGGCAATTATATTTATAGCAGGGGCCGTTCAATTTTTTCGGAGACTCTACCAATCTGATTCAATTAAACAATTTTGGAGACTCCTCCGATCCAATTCGATCTGATCTAATTTTTTCGATTGATCTACCGATCCGATTGAGTTAAACTTTTAATTTATGTCCAATGCAAAACGTTGGAAACCACTTGAGTTAACAAATTATACTGTTTTTAAGATTCCAAAACCTAGAGAACTCACGGTCTATTAGTCACAGAAGGAAAAATTTAAAGATTTTTTTCTTTCTATAAGCTGGTTTCTGATTAAAGAAGCCCTCCAGGACCTTCAAAATTGTTTGTCGATGCACAAAAATTGGTCGGATAGTTTGTACTCCGACAATTCGCCATTGAAAATCCCGCATTTTCAGCGATTTAGCAACCACCAGCCCTTAAGCTAGATTTTTTTTACTATCTTAAAATTATCCATACTTTTTTCTATGGAAAAGCATATCAAAGAAATATCCTTTTTGGACGCTTGCCCTTAAAATCGTCAGCTGAAGCGGCTTAAACGCTTAGTCGATGCAAACACATAAAAGCTTTAATTCTCAAATTTTGTACAAAAGCTCATCTCATAAACTGTAAAGAGTCAAATACAACCATAAGTTTTGGTCCAAAAACAATAAACTATTATTTTGTAAACATGTTTCACCTTGGGTAACCTGAAATTTGCAAAAAAACAACAAAGATTAAATCTCCGGAAAAACCTTTCTTATATCAAACTTTACAAATGTGAGAATATGACTATGTTTTTTGGGTGTAGCCAAAAACACGATATAGAAATAAAGATATACATAGCCTTATATGATCAGTTTGCTTTTCCGAAATGATAGATCAAGAAACCCGACTATCAAATGAAAATTTATAAGCTTTACCGTGGAAATAACCTTCAATAACCGTGGTCATTTTTATTTGGTGTCAACATTAAAATTAGTAATTTTCAATAAAAAATTTGACTTTAAGAGCTTGAAGGGAACTGTCAGTTGCTACAAAATCGCGTAAAAGTTCGGATCAATGAGGCGAATTAAGCTTAATTGTCAAAAAGTTATGTTTGATATTTCCGAGGCGGCAAGAATTATCATATTTAAGGAAATTGATGAGGCGTCAAAAATTGGACATAAGGTCGAATAAATCGCTCTATAATTAAAAGTTAGAAAAAATTACTAAGCTTTTTCGAATTAATACAATAAAAGAGTTTGAAAACAGGTTTGTTAATTTCTAGTCGTCCTTATCATTTCGTCTCCGTGACAAGTTCGAATTCAATGTGCCAGAAATTTTCCGGTATAAACAAAAGGATTATATGAAAATCTTGAATTATAAAGTTATTTTTGTATTTCTGTCGATAATAAAATCCTGATGTATTGTTAAATAATTAGTACTGATTCGTAGCTGAAGCAGATCAAATTAAAGGTCGCTTAAATTTTCTGGTGATTGCAAAAATATTTTTTGTTTTAAATTATGAAATTTTAGTTTAATTTTGATTGCTTGAAATTGCAACCAGTCAGAATCCGTCATTTCGGCCTACTTCTGTAATCTAATTTGTTCAATGATTTCAAATATGCATATTACAAAATGGTTATTATCAACTTTTGCCTTTTTCTACTTTTCAAAATCGTTAAAAATCACCAATTTTCAGCTCAAAGCGAGCAAACTTATTTGTTAAACAGAATATAACCTTGTGAATTTTGGCAAGGTCCGCTGGATTAAAAAGCTAAAATGTGCATCTAGGGAGCAAATTTTAAGAATGGACCATTTTTTAATAATCATCAATTTCAAACGATTCCTTTTTTCTTTTTTGCAATAACTTAAGTTATTAAGTTAACCTTAACTCCTAAAGGAGATTCTTCAGTTTATTAAGTGAATCAAAATAAATTTCTCAAAAATGTTACTTATTGGGTATAAAAGAAACTATTTGAGCCTCAAATTGTCGGTCATTACTATTTCAAAGAAGCCCTGTATAATAATCTACAAATCTCCCATATGGCTTTAAGGGGGTAGTGTCGTAAATTTTGAGCCCCTTATAGAATTAATTTAGGATAAATTAATATCGGTTTGACTAAAGTTGACCCAAGGAATCTCGTGGTGGCAATCATGTTTTTCAAACAATCTAGAAACAAATCTAGATTTTCAAAATTCGAATATTTTTTTGCTTTAACCCGCATAAAACTGGTATTCCACCATGATATGAACATTTTTTATGGTGGTTATGACCCACCGAAAACGATGCATGACATTAAAATTATCGGAAATGTCTTTATCGAATTCTAGAAATTCAATTATTTTAAGCCAAAATGTTAAACTTAATTATCGAATTGACGCTGATTGGTTGAAAATTTTGATTAGCTGTAGCCAACGTTTTGATCAATAAAATCTCAGCTTCCATTTGGTGGTACTTTTGTTCCGATCAGACGAATTTTTTTTCGAACTTTCATTTCCGTTTACTTATAGTCATATTTCTAGAATTCTAGGGTGAAATTCAAAATCCAAGACAACCATATTGACGACACTATATTTATCTACCTGAGTCGAAAAAAACCGCGTTTTATTCTGAACATTCGTCTAGAGAAGTATCACTTTGAAGACGAAAAATTGTAAAAATTGGCGTTCAAAGTGATTCTAGAAAATTCAAGACCGAAATTCAAAAAAATGGAACAAACAAATTAGTAACCTCCGTCTTCCCGTACTCTGTGTAAATTTTCAGACGCTTTGTATGTGGGTCTAAAAGAAGATAGATTTGAAAAAACCGTTTAGTGCTCTAGAATAGACTCACCACCTGGTGGTGTGATGTAACCAGATTGACTTTAAGATGTGTAATCGTTAGACAAGGCTAGATCTACAAACCGAGTATCCTCAGAATTTTCACAACTGCCCTAGATTTGGTCTGAGGCGTGATTGAAAGCTACCAGATTACGACACTTACCGTCGGCAACAAAGGAATATTCTGGCATGAATTTCGCCAATCTTGTGAGTTCCTTCATTGCAGTAGTAACAGCCATTATAGATTAAAATCGTAACTGCGAAAATCTCTTTTCGGATAAGTTGAACTAGAATCAAACGTTTGTATTTGCAAGTGAAAATCGCAAACGGGAAGCGCCATATGGCTTATCATACAAAGCATTAGCAGGTGCACGTTTTTGTACTTGGCTATTTCAATTCCTTGAAACAGTGCGTTGATCATTATCAGTTTTTTATTTTCATCAACGCAGATTTTTTCAATTTTTTCTCAATTTCATTTTATAATTTTCTCGGTTGGAACTTGAAAAACACATCTTTGGAAGTGATAATTTATTAAAATTGTGAAAATTCTCACGGAATTTTTTTTTACTTTTCTATTCATGCTGATGTAGAAAATAAAACAAGAGCGATTCGTTCTTTTTGCGAAATACCCATCAGAGGCAAAATTTTGCATAATTAATTTTAATGAGTATATCCCCTTATTGCCTTCTCGTATAAATTCTGGCCCGTAAAATGCGGGGGGGGGGGTCAGAAAACGACGCGACGTTTGAAAACGCTTTATCAGATTTAGTTCGTAGATAGCTAAAAACTGAGGACAATTTTCTCATGAATATAAACATTAAAACTTTGTTTGAATCGAACTAATGTTTTTAATTGTTTTCTGACATTACTGAAATGTTTTAATCATTCATTTTTTAATACAGTATTAGTTTTTAAATACTGTATAAGTAATACGGTATTAGTTTCTGTTTAAAAATAGAACCAATCGTCTAATTTGGACCAATTTTATATTGTATTATTCACTAGATATTTGTGCTCAGTTTGAGCTATCTGAAAACTAAATCGGATAACTCGTTTTCGAACGTCGCGTTGTTTTCTCACTCCCGCATTTTTTAGGGCCAGAATCTATGCGAGAGGGCAATAAGAAGATATTTGGTAATTGTCAGGTAAAAAAAGTAGGCTTTTTGCCACAATAAGTTGTTGAAGAAAAATAACAGATCGATTGAACCTTTTTTTGTCATTTGTCAAAAAAGTGAAATATTCTTTCAAATATTGAGATTTTTTCTTAAATATTCATTTATTTCATCAAATTACACTTAAATTTATTCAATCTAATCACACTTTATTTAAATAATATCTATTTTTAACTGGAAAGTACATTTGAAACCGATGAACACATTTGTTGAGGTGTCAAAAACATGTATTTCCTAAATTTTGCGATAACACCGGTTCAAATATGAAAATAAAATAATTTGTGTGAATCTGTAAACTGATTTGACTCATGTACCTTTTTAAGCCCTGGTCTAGCTTGGGAAATCTTAACAATAAAGATTGGTTGTTTGAGACTGCGATGAGTCCAAATTTATGTGTAAACCCGCTAATCTATTTTCCAGCGATCTTTTCTAGGAGATTTCCCATGATTTAATGAGACTTTTCTTGGTCAAGGTCGACATTTTCGACCCGGAGTTATAAAGAAGGGGGCTAAAGATAGTAAATAATTTTTAAATTTCTGTGCTACACATTAACAATAATACATCACCCCATATATATTGTATATTGTAAATAAAAACAAGCGATTCTATCCGATAAGATCGGTTTCTTAAAAAATCTCAAACTTATTGTGATATTCAAGGCAGGAAGAAGTTTAAATGCAATTCCGACAAAACAAATACTGTAAATCTTTGAAAATGTGTACTGATTACAAATCAATCGTTTAAACTTAAAATCACATTTTTCTATCGATCTTTGTTAAAGATTTTGTTAAAGATGATTGATAAAAAATTTCAACTTTTTGTTTCCACAGCTTACTTTCTAATACATTGTGCTGATATAATCTGAAGTATGTTAGAAGTTAGCTTTTTCCTCTGATTTCAGCTAAGATATCCACTTTTATAATCCGTGTTTATAATCCTTCAAAATTATCAATTCCATATAAAGATTGATAACATATTTCAGGACGAACTTTTGATTAATTTGAAAAATGGTAGAAAACCAGTTTAGAATTGTTTATCGATCAAAAGTTTGATATCCGTTTAGCACACTTTTGTTACTTTCTCGACCCTGATTAGCAAATGTAGTGTGTTTTTAAGTAGTAGGGCCCAGACCTCGGCACCCACTGGCTTGGGTTGACTTGGTTTTTGGGTCATCAATTTAAAAACAGACAAAAGTGGCGTTAGAGAGTCTAATTTCTAAAATTAATATTTATCAGATAATATATTTTTTTAAAGTGGCCACTGAAAAACCAGACAACTTTGTGCTAAATGGAACTTAAAATTAGGAAAAATAACTGAAAAGTGGCAAAAAACGACCAGAGTGCTCCATAATCGATATGGGTTAAGTCCCAGAATCGGATAATTTGAAAATTATCAATTAATTAACTAAACACATTGAGGGGGTGGCATAAGTCCAGCAGATTGGTACATTTTTTCAGAGCAAAAGAAAAAAATGTGGAATTTTTTTTTTAACTTTAATAAAAGTGTTCATTCTCGCAAACGTTTAAATTTTAATTTTCTTAACATAACTAAGTCTCTGTGAAAATATAAAGTACCACTGTTCACTGTACATCCATTTTCAACTAAACCCAACTATAGATTTTTTTTTAAAAACAATATCAATAAACTTTAGCTATTGTCGGGTGTTATGCGCAAAAAGTAGCTTCAAAATTCTGCACATTCAAAAATTTCTTAAATATCAAAGNGCATACAATTTCTAATAATTTAGTGCCGAATGGCACTTATCGAGTGTACAGCCGAGTGTTAGAAATTTCATCAATAGTTAAGAAATGATAATCGCGCGACCAACTCATTAGTTGAAATACGGAGATTTAATAGATACATACAAATTAAATAAATGATTTTACCTTATTTTTTAAAAGGAATTCGAAAAACTACAAATTTAAAATTTTTGACATAATTTGCGGGAAATTTTCGTAATATTTCAGAAAATATGTAAGCATCTATGAAAAAAGTTAAAGTGGCTATTTTTTTGTTTTTACTCCTTTATTTACATCAAAAAATAAGAAAACATTTTGGACGGAAAATGCGGAAAATTTTCATAATGTTTTGAATTTTTTTTTAAATTTTCACCATGTTTCAAATTTTTTTGAAAATTTTACGATTTCAAGAATGAAAACTCGAACTCAAATCTTTACTAAAATGACTATAAAATTATTTCATTAAGCTTAAACATATTTATATCGGTTCAGCTAACTATGATAAGCACACAAAAATATACTGACTTATGATTTTCGTAAGTTATATTGACTCTAGTCTGCCGAGTTAAGGGCACCCCCTTAAAGCCTCAACGATTAATCGGACATTTCGTTCTTTGTAAAAGAAACAAACAATAAATTTGGGATTATAGAAAACCCGCACACTTCGTGCATCGCCTGCACAAGCTGCATGATGGACATTTCTATGCGTACATTTTGTCGCAGTGATGGCTCCTGGGTTTAAATTTAAAACTTTTAGTATAAATAACATTTTATTATTATTCAAATAAATATATCTGCCAAAAATCTATTTGCATATTTTATCATTTTCCCGGATATTAAATGTGATCTCTAGTGCCCCCAGTAATTTATATCTAATTTGAAAAAATTTTCAAGCCAAGCCAACGAAATTTTTTGTGTGTCAAGCCAACGAATTTTTTTGGAGTACACCGGGCTTGCCGTATTTCTGTCGGCAAGCTCTGCAAAAGGAGCTTGCCGAAACCGAGCTTGCCTACCACCGAACTTGCCAAAACCGAGCTTGCCTATCACCGAATTTTCCTATACAGAGCTTGCCTATCACCGAACTTGCCTAAACCGAACTTGCCGATCACGGAACTTGCCGACCACCGAGCTTGCCGATACCGAACTTGCCTAAACAGAGCTTGCCAAAACCGAGCTTGCCGAATTTGAACTTTTTCAAACCGAACTTGCCGAATCTGAATTTTTTCAAACCGAGCTTGCCGAATCTGAACTTTTTCAAACCGACCTTGCCGAAACCGAGCTTGCCGAATCTGAACTTTTCCAAACCGAGATTGCCGAAACCGAGCTTGCCGAATCTGAACTTTTTCGAACCGAGCTTGCCGAATATGAACTTTTTCTAACCGAGCTTGCCGAATCTAAACTTTTTCTCTAACCGAGCTTGCCGAAACCGAACTTCGGTTTCGCAAGCAGGGTTTGAAAAAGTTCGGATTCGGCAAGCTCGGTTTGAAAAAGTTCGCTTCGCAAGCTCGGTTTGAAAAGTTCGGATTCGGCAAGCTCGGTTCGGGCAGCTCGGTTGTAAAAGTTCAGATTCGGCAAGCTCGGTTTCGCAAGCTCGTTGAAAAAGTTCGGATTCGGCAAGCTCGGTTTGAGAATTTCAAATTCGGCAAGCTCGGTTTGAAAAAGTTCAGATTCGGCAAGCTCGATTTCGGCAAGCTCGGTTTGAAAAAGTTCGGATTCGGCAAGCTCGGTTTGAAAAGTTCAGATTCGGCAAGCTCGGTTTGCAAGTTCGGTGTAGGCAAGCTCGGTAACGGCAAGTTTGGTATCGGCAAGCTCGGTGATCGGCAAGCTCGGTTGTAGGCAAGCTCGGTTTAGGCAAGTTCGGTATAGGCAAGCTCGGTGATCGGCAAGTTCGGTATCGGCAAGTTCGGTGGTCGGCAAGCTCGGTTTCGGCAAGCTCGTAATCGGCAAGCCTGATCGGCAAGCTCGGTTTAGGCAAGCTTTTTCGGCAAGCCCGGTGTACCCATTTTTTTGCCTTGTCAAGCCAATCCAAGCCAAGCCAACGAAATTTTTCGCCTGATCAAGCCAAGCCAACAAAAATTTTCGACTGGTCAAGCCAAGCCAGACAAATACCTCTGGCTGTCCGAGGTCTGGTAGGGCCGAGAAAGTAACAAAAGTGTGATAAAAGGATATAATACTAACAAAGTGAAAAATAATAAATGCTATGTTGGGTGATTTGAAACAGATTGATGACAATTACATTTTTTGATAAAGCAACTTTTTGAATTGATTTATTTTCAAGCACATAAGATATAAAATTTCCCCCCTGTCAAAATTCTAAAGAATGATTTAGCCCGGTGTCAACAAACATGCTTCCAATTACAGTTATACAGTATCTTTATACAAGGATGGAGGGCTCAAATCCGGGATGTTCAAGTCGATATGACGTCCGGAATTACGGCTCCTCGGACTATTATTGGCGACCACCTGCAAAGTTTGGTTGGTTTAAAATAATAGTTCAAAAATTTTCCGAACGGAATAAGATACAAAGCCGCAAAAAGGTTTAATAAAAAAATTCAAATTGTAGCAATGTCAGTTCAATCTGAGCTAGTCGTGTTATCATTTGCAAATAAATTCTTAGGACTACTTTTTCTTTGTACAAAATCTTTTGACAATAAAGTTTTGAAGTTATCGAAAAAAAATTTCAAACTAGGGCTTTACTTTTCAGAAAATTATACCGCGGCATAAATTATTTGATAAGGGGGCCATAAAAACACAAAAACATATAAGTGGGAAATTTGTGTTCAAGACAAATTCAACAAAATAATACAAAAAGGGTTTATTGAAAATCCTGCCTATGCGGCGAATTTTAATATTAGTCACAAAAAAGTCAGTGTCCAATCACATCACACGATTATAGAAAATCCTGTGATTATATTGGTCACTTACTCTTCTTGTGTCGTAGTGATAAAATTCGACGTATAGACAGGATTTTCTATGTGTCGATAATTTATTACGTCTTAGGGGCATTAAAAATGCTTCAAACCAATCAAATAATCAAAAAATTTCCGATTTTTTTTTTAAGTTTTTTTTTCAAAATAAACTTGAAAACTCACGTTTGTTTGAATGTACTCACCAAAACTTCAAAATATTACCTTGACGCTAGCCAACTTTCTTATCAGTGTTTCTCAGAGATTTTTTTCGAAAATTGTTCACGTGAATCAGAATTCAATGAGATTGAATTAAAAAAATTATCCCACAGAAGTTTTTACTTGTTTAGTGGTAGTTTTTGTCAAAATTTGACTGAATTCCAAAGTATAACCTAGGAGGAGATAGATTTTCCGACGACAAATGTCCAAAAAACGCTGGTTTATTGCATATTCTAGAGCACTTAGTAAAAAAAATTTCCTTCGAGAGTTTTGCCTACTAATTATACAGGTTAAATCAAGGTTTCAGTTCATTTGGAAATAAAACTTAGGAGGAGATAGTTTTCTTGTTTTGGTTTATGCCTCCTTGTCTCGCTTATGTATCTAGGAGCGTATGCATTCAAAAGGTTTTGTAATTTTGCACGCTAACGGCTAGTTGTAAAAACTGGCCAATCTCAATAATATCCTCCAAGCCCTTTAGTTTTACTGAAAGCCTTATCGATTAGAAAATGAAAATAATTATTTAAGAATCCTCTCTAGTTAGTGATAACGATAAATTTTTTCAAAAAATCTGCACAAATATCATAAAAATAACTTATACTGAGGCCGTCCTCAGATAATCTTTTAGGTCAGGCTTCGGCAAGCCAGTGACATGTTACTGGCTTGACTTGATTTGGCTAGACTTGACCTCAAATTTTCAACGGCTTGACATGACCATCCTTAGAGGATCTTAAAAAACCACGAAACAGGTGGCTCAGTTAGAATATTGGTAATCTCATGTTTACGAGGTAATAAAAATAATTTATCAGGAACAGTTGGTCAACTCCCTATTTGGGATAATTCTATACAGCTGGAAATTAATATACAGTTGTACTAGTTTGGATTGTTAGAAATGATATGTAATATATGGCTGCTTTCGACAAACTTATATAGTTTGATGAATGAGGTTTGGTTATTCGAGTTTTGCGTATGACCCAATTCTGGCATCACGGAAGGAAAGTTCTTTCATAATTTAATTTACAATGTTTCGATACACGAGCCAAACAAAATGGACTCTGAAAAAATGCGCAGTTTGCTGATTGGCTTAAGAAAGTCTCAGAGTCACGTGAATTTAGCTTTTTTTGACACCTGTGTGATGGCTTGTAATCAAAGGCGTATTTTCCGAGTCAATTTTATTTGAATCGTATCATACAATTTTTTTTTTCATAAATTCATCAAAACAATGAACACATTTATACTGGAATTTCAAACAAAATGTCAAACATTTTGTGCTTTCTGATAAATCTCATTCTTATAAATTTAAGATTTATATCAACCAAAAATTAACTTAATTTCTATCGAAATAGCAAATTTTTGGTAAAACATATTTTTTTGAAAATCAAATTTGAACATTATTCACAAATTGTTTTTACTTCAGAACTTTTCAGGAAATTTCCAAGACTCACATTTCTTGCTTTAAATTTAAGATCACGAATAAATTTAATCATCCAAAGAAGAAATAATTAGCATGAAATAACAGCTCAAATAATCAAGCTTAAATTTAAAAATCCATTTGCGGGGTCATTTGGCCCAAATAAGCGGCCTTTGTTTGCATGTTAAAATAACAGGATGATGAAAGTTTGTCGCAAAATGCGGGCCGATTTAAATATTATTTTTTGTGGAAATAGAAATTTATTATGACCGTGATTAACCGCGGTTTACCTATTTTGATTATTATTTTTGTCAAATCAAGCCCGTTACAGTGAGCTTATTTGAAAATAAATGAGGATATTTTCACCTGGTTCTAATAAGGTAATTATAATCTACAACAAAAATAGACAAAGTGGAACGACTTTTTATTTAGGTAATTAACAGATTGTAGTTCGAAACTGTTATTGACCGGTTAACAATTCAGTCTTACCGTTCTGGAATGTGAATTATTATATGATGCAGATGATAGTTATCGTGAAAATACAAGCATAATTATTTTCATATGATAATTCCAGTGGCACCCGGAATTTTCTTGAGACAACTAATCAGTGGGTTATAATGATTATTAATTTTGGGCGGTATAAGCGTCAGATCGAAAAAAAATAATAGTTTGAAAAAATACTCGTAATTTTGCGACCACCAAACTTTAAAGTAAGTAAAACTTTAGTAACAAATATATTTTGATGAGATCGTCTGCAAAACTTGAGATTCACGCTTCAGTTTCACTCAATGGCTTTTGTGAACTCAAACGTATTTATAACTATTTCTAATTTTTTTAAATGTTTAAAATTAGTATCGCTGGAGAATCATGATGACTCATTTTTTTGGCAAATTTATTTCCGTGTCGAAAGAAAAATAAATTTCCATTTTTACCGGATAAATATTTGTATGAAAATTGTTCAAACCTTGTCAGGAACGTTGATCTGTAATGTCTACGATAATTGCCTAAATTAATTGAATTAACCAAATTAATTTTTGTACGTGATATCTATTAAACTATCATACGGTATGATTCATACCGTATGATTCATACTAAGACAAAAGTGGTTTTTGGAACCGTCCTGAAAACCACACCACTTTCATAAATGAAATTGCCGGTTTCTCAGCTCCTAAATCTTTTTCTGAATCTTAAATCATAAAATATAAGTATAGATAATTAATTATCTAATTAATGTTTAACCAATTACTGAAGTTCATTGAATGACGATGTTGAGCTGAGTTTAATAAAGGTGAGCCGGTCGGTGAGGTTATTGTATGAGATAAATATATCATTAAAAACTTTTGGGGCACTCTGAATTAGAAAGAATCGTAAATTTCCTACTTAAGTATGATTTTAAAATACACTCCTTGAAGTCTATGTGTTTCATATCCTTTTATCACCTTTTGGTTAGAATGCGTAGCCACAACGTTAAAATCACACGTTAAAAGGAGTAGTGGCTACGCATTCTAACCAAAAGGTGATAAAGGGATATATCATTAAATGAAACTTTTATTTCTGTAATACAGAATGATATTTACTCAATACTATTCATATATTCTGGTTAGCAGTCAATGGACTGATTGAAGGAGGTAGTGGTCGTTAATTTACCTTTGTTACTTTGAAAAAGATGATATAAATTTCAAACAAAAAAAAAACGAAATTTTTATTTATCAAAATTTTTTCAACAAATTTGACGACGCGCGTTAATGAACCAATTTAAATTCTTTAAAACATCAAGGAAACTTTATGCTTATAAAAGTTTTCGAAAATATGTTCGAAATTCAGCTACGACATCTTCGTTTATCAATTTTTATAAATTATAATTAAAAACGTTAAAATAAGGGCACCTTGTTTACAAATTCAATGAACGTACCCTGAAATAATCTTTGAACTTTTTTAAAAATCAAATAATTTTTTGTATAAAAGTTTAACAACGAAAAAAGATATTTAAATGGCTATATAAAATATAAGTTCAGGTAAAAAAAACCAGTATGCAGTAGATGACCACAATGGTCTGACAAGTTTTGTCAAAATTGACCATTCAAAATTAAAACTGCCAATCAAAAAAATCTTTTTTAATAAATTGTTTGGTATTTTTAAACATGCAACTGTTTCGGACTATCACGGCCAAAAGAGTATAATATCTGATACAAATTAGACCACATAGGTTACTCAAAAATGAAACAAATTGAAGTGAAACACTTAATTTAGGTAACTTTATTTGATAAGTGATAAAATACGATATGATCAAAAAAATAATCATATGCGTTTATCAATTTTTGTTTTTCAAATAAAAATAAAGTCAACTTTTCTGAATAGAATTTTGGTCAAGACTAAGGTTTACAATTTTTTCTTACTATAGTCCTTAAACTAGCAGATTGTGCCAGCTGGTTATCAAACGTTATGTGATTTATTGCTCCTATGATCAATAAATATATTTCAGCAAAGTACATTAATACTTCATTAGCACGGCACCTAACGTGAGTAAAGTGGGTTGATTTTAATTAACCTTATACAACCTTATACTGTAAGGGAATATTTCATATATTTTATTTTTTTTTATATATGTGTCACATATATCATATATGACATTATGTGAGACTTATGTGACATAAAAAAACTTCGAAATATGGCATGTCAATCAAAGCATAACCAATCATCACATTACGAACTATTATTAAAGGGAACTTGTTCAAGAAGTAATAGTGAAAAATAATTTTTGCAGCATTCGAAATTTTGTTGTCGATTTCATTCCAGACAAAAAAATTTCGGACAAAATTTTCTTCATAAATTTTGAATTCTCTTGAAGTATTTTATGCTTTCATTTTTCAACTACTGAATCAAAAACTATAATTTTTCTTGCATTGAGAAGCCAAGATTTCAAATTGTATGAAAAATTAAAAAAAATTATTTTTCGAAAAAAGCGAAAAAATTTCTACGAAAAATTGGGAAATCTGGCGAATCAGACGCAATCGAAACTTTGAACGTCTCGCATATGAAAACCAAACAAGATCTTTCAAAACGGATGTCATTTTAACCTGTAACACACAATTTGTAATAAGTGCTTATTTATAAAAAAAATCTGATATCAGTGCTCCAAATGAAATTGAACAAGTGCTCAATACACCAAAAAGAGTCAATTTAACATGTAATTATTGTCGATTGTGAGCAAATAGATCGAAAATTACATGAACATGTACATTTCTAATTTCATCTTACTTCTTGAATAACCATTTATAGTTGTCGTTACAAAATAAAAAAATCAACATCTCTAAATAAAATGATACGAATTTAGTCAAAAACCGGGGTTTTCAACCAGTATCACGCCGGTACGATCATAAAAATTACTTTTAAAATCATTTTTTGGAAATTTCAGACAAATAATAACTATATTCCAGCATTTTAGTATCGTGGAGCTGTTCATTAAATCAGGGATGATGTGAAAAAAAAGTGAAACACGTCGGTTACCGCACATATCACTCCAACTTATACTCAAATTGAAAAAAATTGTGGCGAACCAGTTTCTAGAAATTAAAGGTTCAATTTGAAATTTTGGCGTTTTTATGATTCTAGAATATATCGGACCAAAATTTCGATATGATGTTGGCAAGTTTTTTCTTCAGTTAATCATCAGCTTTCACTTGGTGGTATTTTTAACTAAATCTGACCAACTTAACTTTTCTAAAAATTTTAAAAATCAACTTCCGGTTTCACCAAATCGCAATTTTCTAGAATTCTGTGGGTATATACAGAAAACAAAAATATAGAAAAGTGAGAAGATAAATTACACCAACTCATATCAAATTTAAAAAATTGTGTCGAACTGTTTTGAGAAAATCAAGCTCCAAATATGAAAATCTTAAAAAATGAGGGTTTTTTTGATTCTCGAATATGACCTATCGAAAATTTTTGCAAAAAAAAATCGGGATGTCATAAATGGAGTACAGACTGTTATTCTGACAAAAAAAATCATAAAATTTCAATCAGCCGTTATTGAGAAAAAAGACATTTAAGATAAAATCAGTGTTTTAGAACTCTACTCCCACTTGGTGCTGTAAAGCTTATATAAACAATTTTTTACCTTCAGATAAAAGCAGAGAGTCAGATCTTCAAATAAGCCTTTTCAAAATATTTATAACTTGTTTTGTTTAATTCTGAGACCCGATTCAAAATACAAGAAACCGTTGAGTACCCCCTTAATTAAATTAATTTTCATCGTTTTCACTGTGTAATATAATAATTTTCAGCTAAAAACACACAATTTCATTTCTTGACACGTAAAAAAAAGTCATCATATAATATAAAGAATTGGATTTCTGAAAGAACTTCAACAATAGGCAGTTTGAATTTGCAAAATGTAAAGCAAATTATTTTGCGATCACTATAATTTCCTGAAAAAAAAATTGTGTATTTAAGACCCTGAAGCAGGCTTCCAAAAGGGATGCATCCCCGCCGATTTTCCATCCCTTTACCGATCCCGTTTTTATCCCCCAAACGAATTTTCCACTCGAGCCAACAATGAGCTGAATCATAACTTTGTGCTGTGAAAATTAAATTTAAATACTTTTTTTTATATCAGTTATGCTCATCGGCATTTTTTGAGCACAGGGTTATTTTTAAACGTTGAGTTTACAGGCCAAGAATTAATAAAATTTCTTATCTACTATTTTTATTTGAAAATGAATTGTCGCTGAGTTATTTTTGTGATAAATTTCGCGCTGAACATAATTTCGGTCAAAATTTTGAGTTTGAAAATCCTTTCAAACTACATGTATGGTTTGGTTTTTCATAGACTTTAGTGGTTAAAATTTAAAACATACTTCAGAACTGTAAAACAAGGGCTTTTGTTCGATGATTCCCAAAAAATTTTATAGCCTTGCATTGCGTTTGAAACTGGCCTAGTCGTGGTTCGGTTGCGCACTTTTTCGCTCACATCCGGAAACGACCTCAACGCCACGAACAGAACAAAAACTCATACGGAGATAAGAGAAAAATTAGTTAACAACAAATAAAGATAAAACAAAAAAGAAAGCATATAACATTTTATATCAAAAATCAAGAGATCAGGAATTTGAAAATTATTCATCCTTCCACTATACCTATGAGAATGGAATCTTCTATGAGAACACTGAGTATGCAAAGTTTGCGAGGTATCACTGAATTTATGCC
Source organism: Oikopleura vanhoeffeni (assembly GCA_004367855.1). Lineage (NCBI taxonomy): Eukaryota > Metazoa > Chordata > Appendicularia > Copelata > Oikopleuridae > Oikopleura > Oikopleura vanhoeffeni. Next base: position 91,165 of record SCLH01002146.1, read on the forward strand.
CACTAGGTCACGAAGAAGTTCAATAGTGTGCACTTTAAAAAGTAAGTAATATTCAAAATTTCAGAAAAAAGTTAATCGGTGGAAACTATTTATTTTATATTTAAAGTACCTTACTATTATATTGGTATATTTACTATTTATTTATATAAGTATATTTCTATAAATATTTTCTTCTTTATTTGTCAAATTTTGAAAAATCGAACCTTCCCAAACTTCAAAAGCGAGAATTTGATATAACATTATGGTCCGATTTTCAAGTTTTCGAATTTTTATTGAACAGCTCAAAAAAAAATTTCCCGAAAATTATTGTGCTAAATTATCAATAATTATTGTTCTAAAAATAATTTTGGTTATGGTTGCATAATAATTTTTCACCAAGGACACAACCCAGGACACGGGATTTAAATTCTAAATCAAGATTCCGATCCCGTTTCAGAACACTGCTTCACACTTTTTCCATGATTTAACGAGAGCTTATTCCGAAAACATTGTTTGATAAGTTTAACAAACAGATTACCTTGAACTTAGCCAGTTATATCATGTGAGAGCATATTAAGTACGTCATAGTTAGGTTAATTCAAAACTCTCAGTCAAGTTTTTTCTCGAGTTTTTATATCTATTTCATTTTTATATCTAATTATATTATGATTAATTTGTGGATGAAGCTTATTATGTTTGCTCAAATCTCAGAGTTTTATAGTTCTGAAATCTCATAGCCTCAGACTTTTTAGTTCTCAGTTTATAATGTACTTTTCAGAGAAGAAATCAGTCTTTTTGGAAAAAATGGGTGTGAGACCAAAAATGAGAAGACGATGTAGCATTTCTGCACTCAGAGAAAAATCAGGAACACATCCGAGCTGCTATCAGTTAACCAGCAAGGAAGCCACAAAATTTCCACAATTAGGTACGCTTTGAAATCCAGAGTTAATTAATCGAAATCGAAGATTTGATCAAGTTTTATACGCAGGTGTAAATGCTGATCATTTCGAGAGTTTCTTTAATTTTATTAAAGCAAAAATGACTCATGACTAGTATGTCCACCATTAATTTCGACTTATAGAAATAATGGGTGGATTGTTCCGAAACTTCTTGGGGGTGAATAACACATTGCAAAATGGAAAAAAATTGTGAAAAAAATTTGGTAGTCACGTGATCAAAATATAGCGATTTTTTGTTTTTTCAGTTTTTAATTAATATAAAACAGATGCCAAATCGGTAGTTTTTGAGTCAGCGTCACTTATAAATGAAATTAACACACTTTTTGAAAAATAAATAAAAAATTTAAAATTATGATTTTTTGGCTCCAAAACCTCGATTTAGGACGAATAGGAACCGGGATCCAATTTTTTAATACAAGTATCACACGATCTAGCAGTGAAAAAAAATAACTATGCGCTAGCTTGCGCTGGTTGTTTTCAATACGAAAAACTCCCTTTTTTGATGAATTATGCAATTTTTCAACAAAAAACACCATTTTTTTGATGAAAAATAGTATTTTAAGAGGAAAATTTTCTCACCACTAAACGCGCCATAAAGTTCTGTAGAAAACCCCACATATAAAAGTTCAACCCAGAGTGGTCGATTTTTGCCCATTTCGGAAAATGGCCGAATGGTGGACACGCTACTCATGACCATCATAATAATCGTCGAAAACGTTACCAAAACGCATGATAATTATAATAAATATATTACTGACCCTCAGAGGACAAATCCTGAATATTTGAAATATGCGTAATCTGAGTATTTGATTGGTTGATACCGTCCAAATCTGACTATTGAAATCGGCCTGTTCTACGATCCAGGGTTTTGATTGAGTACTCGTATCCCGCGTTGTTTATACCATTCAAATATTCAGGATCTTTCTTATGAGGGTCTGAAATTCATATATTTCTTGTATCAGCTTGAAAACTTGTGTACAGAATTCGATCAGAATAAATGATTCTGATTGATTAAAATTTCAACCAATCAAGCCTCAAAGGTATCGAAACCTCAACTTCCTTCGGATTTGATATATGTAAAATAATAGACTTAGGATCTGAACAAACAAATCCTTAACTTTTGATTAATTAAACAAGTTCGAGCCCTAGATTTTCGATTTTCTCATTAATCAATTCAGTCGATTTTCTGGTGACTTTTCCACCTAAAAAGATAAATTGATAAAACTGAATAAACTGGTTGAGTTGACAGCGGTGGTTATATACCATGTGATCTTATTTGGTCGAAATTCTGGCCCAAAGTTCCACAAATGAGTGTTTTAATTTCAAACTTTGTACGCTCGTCGAGCTCGGTCATCTCGGAGCTCATTCCGTTGTCAGATTGTTCTAATGACTTTTTGGCCCAATTTAAAACTAATAATTCAGATTCAAAAGTCAAATTCAACAACTTGACATTATTACTGCATGATGACCATTCAAGAAAGGTTTTCAAATCGTTTTTGACAAAAGAACATTCGTCCGAAAATCTAGAATTTTGGTTAGCTGTAGATCGATATCGAACTGAAGATCTATCATGAGCAAAAATGATTTATAATAGATTTTTGGCACCCGGAGCTTTATACGAGGTATGTAAACTTTTTTGAGTTTTGTATTACAATGACAATTAATCATTTTAATCTAGAAATAATCATTTTTTATTATAATCTTACCTGTACCAAGACTAACTGTACAATACTTATCTTGATGACAATATTTTTGAACGAAAGCGTGAGCTTATCAACCAATCAGTGGCATTTTGAACCCGAATAAGAAGTTACGTGAAATCGAAACTCACACGTAAAAATTAATATTCAAATTAGTTCGTGTCTAAAATTTAAGACGTTTATTTCTATTTATGTATACTTGATTTCAATCAAAATTTGCTCAAGATATTATTTAATCAACTTGTAACTACTTGCAAAAAATATTTTCATCATTTCATTTTAATTTTTGTGTGAAGAATTAACTTCTTCGCAAGATTCTAACAAAATAATTTACATATTTGTAGCACTATTAAAAAACGAAAGATGCAAAAAAAACGAAACAACCGTGGTCGTAAAATACAATTTCAATTAAAAGCAATATTTTTTATTTAAATAATTAAATTTACAATGTTAATTGTACATAAACGAAATCTGGCATCTTCTAGACATATAAAAAAATTATTAAAGATTTTCTAGGTTTTAGCTTGATTTTAAGTTACAAAAATAACAAACTTTTCAGATAAATATCGATGCTCGAGTACAGAAAAATATAAGTCACAAACTTGAAAATGGCCATGCTCCAGTAGATATGTTTAATGAAGCAAAATATGCTATCTTCCTCTTGATCAAACGAGACTCCTACAAAAGATTTCAGCGCGAATTTACACGAAAAATTCATTGACCCACCTGTCCTAAGGGGTACCTATAAAATGTCGGTATCCCCTTTAAAAATTCAAAATTTACACTTTTGCATCTATATCTTTTCTTCGGGGAAATCCAACGTTTTATCTGCTAAAATTCATATCCGCAGAATCAGAAGACAATCATAGATCAAAATCGGTCCCTCAAATATTTCCTCGGTTCTTAAAATACAGAGGAATAGGTTTTCTCGTTAAAGTTCATCTCAAGACAAAATTTTCTTTACGCACTATTAAGTCTTATTATTGAGGATAAGACAGTCTAACCCTTAGTGAATATTAAATACATTACTGACGAATCTGTCTGACACGATTAACTTAATTAGGGATTTTAATGTTTAATCGAGGTACTTATAATTTCATAATAAATCGTTATGAATTCTGTCATTTCTATTATGTTTTTCCCTCATGAAATGTAGTTTTGTCTAAGGTCTAGACCAGGAATTGGCAGACGGTTTATGAACATTTATGTCTAATCATAAATATGAATATATTTCCCATCGATATTAATTTTCCGATCCGGATCGATTTTTCGGCAGGTATCAATTTTTGAAACATATTGACTTTCGTATCGTATCGGATACTGAACCATAATTGAAATCAGATCAGATTGTATCATAGTTAAATTTTAACCATATATATTCTTTCGTATCGAAAATAGAAACGATACGGCCAATAATTTATATACGATCCGATCAAATTCTTCCGATCCATGGCAGTTGCCAATAATCTAAAAAGGCAGCAACGACCGCTCTTTTTGCAAACTCCCGAGACAAATTTCACTATCATTCAGGGATATTACAGCATGTAACGTTTTTGTTTTGTTTTTTCCAATTTTCATAATGTGCTATCCGCCAATGAGAACGATCAATTTTGGTCGTTAAACCAATCAAAACGGTGGAAATCAGATTTATGCAAATTGGAAAAAAAAAACGTTACATAATGTATGTATTTGATAAATCTCCGCCAAAATGCAAGCGGGATAGTGCGTCCGCAGTTGTCAACCTCAAAATCAAAGTTGGTCAAAACATAAAAAAAGTGGTATCAATCGAGCTCGCTACGATAAACATTAATACATGCAAAAATCATTTGTTCTGATTAGTTTATTTTTTGGCAAATCAGCATCAAGGATTTTGAGAGAAATTCTGATTTTAATTTTTTTTCTGGATATATCCCTTTATCACTTTTTGGTTAGAATGCGTAGCCACTACTCCTTTTAACGTGTGATTTTAACGTTGTGGCTACGNAAGGGATATTTTCAAAATCTACGAAAAAAGTTAGACCGATTTGCTCTTCTTAATTTTTGTCAAATGTCTGGATCCGTTAATGGTAAACGACTCCGGACGCACTAAAGAGGGATTTATATTTCATCAAAATCATGGCTCAATTAAGTTAAATTGCAATCGTAATTCATTCTGCATTTTGGCGAGAAGTTTCCAGTTCGAAAACGAAGTTATCTATCTTAGTTGAAACTTTATTATTTAATTTTTTAAGTTGCCCATTTTGTCTCAACCTTAACTATGAATGTCATTCAGATATTTTTATTATTTGAACCAGCACAGTGGTTCCCTGTACTATTTCAAATTCAAAGCATATTTATTGTACTAATGTTCCTTACTGCTTATTATGATCGGTTAATATCAATAAATTTATAATTTAAGTACTTAAATGATTAGCATGAGGATTTTTGGCAAAATTTGAACTTTTAAATTCTTATAAATTAATTGCTGTGACCAATTTTAATGAAATATTTTGACATTTTCGGCAAAATCTGAGCTCAAAGTGATTTTTATGTCTGATTTCATCATGTGTTGATTTGGATTTGACCACTAAAACTTCAAAATATTGGCTTGACGTATTTCAATTTTATAATCAGTGTTTTTTTACCTTTCGTTTGAGCCGTTGAGTCTTCAAAATTACCGAATACTTGCGTAATTACTATCAACGGTTCTTGGAGAAGCTAAGCAGAGAAAAAAAAATCACGCTCTTCATGACTGATTTGCAATTTTGCCGAACCAGTTTTGAAAATCTGAAGCTAGCAATGATTCCGAAAATGCTTATTTGTAAACTTGGCTTTCATCTTCTGAAATCGAAGGTCAAAGTCATATTTGGAGCAGGGGTTGGCACAATTGGATCGGATCGGTTGGATTTTTTTGGAGAGTTCACCGATCCGATCCAATTTTTTTGGAGAGTCCACCGATCCGATCCGATCCAATTTTTTCGGCGGGTCCACCGATCCGATCCAAAATTTTTTTCGAATGTGCCGACCCCTGATTTGGATGAGTTCATCAATCATCAAATTGTCGTAACAGGAGGACTCTAGTTTTTTTGCTCGGTATATTTATACGGTATAATAGTTTTTTTGAAAACGAATCTTAGCAACCCTGGAAATCAGAAAATGCCGATTGATTTTTACAATTTTATTAATTAATAAAAAAAAGTTTTATTCACTTCTCTCAATGCAAAATCGTTTTGACTATTTCTCGTATATTTATATTTCAATGTGAAAAATTTCTGGTTTGACTTAATACCGACTATGAGAGATTTTTTGGGAGAAAAATTCAATTTTTTCATCGACGACAGAAACAAAAATATTTATCATTTAAATTGAGGTTATGACAATGAAATCAAATTGAGACGGCCATGAAAAATTGGAATAAAAACATATTAATTTTGCTCAATGAAAATTGCCCAATCGAAAATTTCAGTGAATAATGTCACCAAAATGGGGAGATTTTCCCGGAATGCATCTAAAGAGAAACATCATTTGAGAAACATCAATTTTCCTGGGGATAAATGGGAATGAACGGGATGGAATGCATCCGATATCCAAATTCATGAATATGACATAGACGATAGAAAGTCGGCCAGGGATGCATCGTTTCCCAAGCCTCACCGTGACTGACATGCTTTAAATTAAAATGAATAGTTTATGGCATAAACTTTATGCAATTCGACAACTTTGCAAGGGAAGGGAAGGGATCGATTTTCAAGGGAAGGAGGGGAAGAGAGGATGAACAGCTAGGGGAAGGGAAGAGGGAAGGAAAAAGTCTGGGGATCGTTCCCTTTTCCTAGCCTGGGGTGCAACCATAAGTTGTCATAGAACAATAAAAAAATTGAGTTATTATTGTTACGAAATTTTTCGCAATCTTATGGTGCACATACATTATATGAAATTAATTATGTCACATAATGTTGTTTGTAAAGCTATTTTGGATGCTTTTGAAAGGGGTAATTTTCATGCAATAAGCAATTTTTCGGTTTTAAAGGCCACATATTGACGTACAGTAGTTAAATATTGGTATTCCGTACACGTCACATTGTAGAACGCAATAGTTTAATATAGTGAAATATTTGAAAGTAGATCAATTCACGCATAAAATTTTACGTTGTTTTTATTTATTTTTATACCAAACATTAATGAATCCTAAGAAAAAGGGATGAAAATCGCCAAAAATCTGAAAACCTAGTGTTAACAACATTTCCTCGACACTCTTTAATTTTGGATCATATCGATCATGAATGATTCATGAATCATAATGCCCGAGTATCTTAAATCTCTTATTACCTACACTGTATTCTTTTCAAAGGCAAATGAGAGATTTAAGTTACTCGGGCATCATGAAGGGGGTATGCAACTCTGATTAAATAAAAGCCTAAGAGGCATTAAAAATGCTTCAAATTGTTACGGGGTGATAACTGAGTGTACTACGAACCAAAAAATCAAACATTTTTTCGAAAATTTTCGCATTTTTTCGAAAATTTTCGCATTTTTTCAATTTTTTTTTAAAACCGACCTCGTTAAAATATAACGATTGCTTAAATTTGATCGCTCAAATTTCAACGTCTTGACGTAAGCCAACTTTCTGATCAGTGTTTTACTGGCTTTCTTTTGAGCTTACTTTCGAAAAAATCGTAGTATTTTTTTCGGATATTTTTTCGAAAATGACCAAAAAGAACATATTTCGAGTTTTAGCTGGAAATTTTCAAAAGAATCGTCCTGATCTCTCACAAATTTTTCGAGGGATACTTAATAAAAATTTGAGCCATTTTGAAAATATATATCCTCGGATGAGAAAGATTTTAAAGTCTGAAATTTTGAAAAATTGTCGGTCATTTAGCGTTGTAGAATTGTTCAGTCGCCAGATCAAATGATCAATTTTGCAGTTTTGAAAGGGTCTTCTTGTTAACATACTGTAACTCTTGGTGTAGATGTCAAAAACCATATGTGATGTACTTTTTCGTAAGATCAAGGATAGATTTACAAATAAGTACTTTCGGTTTTTCTCCTGAGCTCTTAGTTTCCAGTATATTTCACCGAGGAAATGTCAAATCAGAGTCGCATACCCCCTTAATCACACTTTTGTTAAGATACCGGCCCTGTGTGATAACGAGCTGGCCGAACTAGCTCACTTACATACCATTTTGCACTACGTTACCATAAAGGGCCGAGATCTTAAGCAAAGTGTGAAAGGAGGATATATGATCACCTTGTCAGGGTCAAAATTTACCATAATATTTCTTCTGAAATTTGGATGAATTCAATAAAAAGAAAACAGATAATTTTTAATCGGATCGCGCTAAACGCGTGAAGCTTAGATCAACGTTCAAACGAACAAAGGGTATAATCTGTGATATCTTTGACTATCCCCTGGGGCATAAAACGACTATAAGGGGATTGAAGAATTCGAATAAGCCAATGTATCTTATTTTGTTGGTGAACGAGAAATAATTGGAATTTTTCAAAATGTTTTATTTTTTCAAATACAAAAAAATGCGAGTTTTTCATCAATAGGAGCTGATGTTATCAAACAGAATCTTAGAAAATGGCATAAAATGAAGTTCAAAAATTTTGATTGTGAAAATTAAAATATTCTGAGAAAAAGGAGTCGTTTTTTGCACCTGGGTTTCGTTATCGAATTAAAGAAACCGGTGTGATGTTTAATTTTTGTATTAATATAAAAGAAGAATAGTAAGTGGTACAGTTTTTACAAGAAATAAATGATATGAAAAGGCAAGTATCTACATTTGATAAGATTCAACTATTCTATTCTCAGTAGAAAGACTTCAGAATATGTGGTTGCGTCAAAATACATATTATTTTCAGAATTCACAACAGACCATGCCATTTTTTGTCCTTGTCTTAAGTCCATTTGATGACTCAATAATTCCGTGTTTGCACTTTTTCCATTTGCAACAAAATTTTTCAAAAATGTTGTTATTTCTTGGTCATCTACTGTTAGTTCGATTTCATAGTTATGATGATATGGACGAACGGTGTTAATAGTCGACGCAACCAAACTTAGTTCATAACGACCATTTTTTGGAGCGGTGAAATATCCAGTTTTTGGGTCAAAGTTCTTGTCGGAAGTTTTTGCAAATTTGATCAGAGTTCCATGATTAATTTTTTGTCTAAAATTTAAAGTTAATTATTGTCAACTTGGGAATCATGGAAAATTTTAAAAATTGTGATTCACAAACATAAGCAAAATTTGGTCGAAAAGTGTTTAATTGCTCATTTTTGTAATTCGAATTCCAATGCGTATTCTTTTGATATAAAATTTAAAAATAAAATTAAATAAAATAAAAAAATTCGTCAACATTCAATATTTCGAAAGACGGGTATTTGGTACGAATTTTTTTGGCAAAGAGCAATTATGGTCAGTCAACAAATGAAAGATAAAAACTCAAATTCAGTTCAATTCTTGGCTAAAAATTCGAACGATTTACTGATTAAATATTTTAAGAAAATATATATATATACATGTATATGTATAAATATTTTATATATTCACCTTGAAGCTAGCTCGTAATGACTGACATATTCCGATCTTGACTTATTGATTTCAATATCGAAGAATTGTTGAGCCCATTTGATCTCATTTATTTCTGACTGCATCTCTTTCTGATTATGGTCAATCATGTTTACTACATTAAAAAATAGTTTTCGGAAGCCTCCAGAACCCATTTTTGCCTCATTTCTTCCTTTATATTCCAAACGACCAAGTTCAGTATAAATTTTGGTCTGATTTCGCACAAGATACTCAATATCTTCCATGAATTCTCCGTTTTTATTCATCATCGCGTCAAAAAGATTGCTCATTTGCGAATTATACAATTGGATGGAAACATCTCGAGCTTTTTCCCCTTCACGACGATCGACCTCTGCTTTCTCGACAAGGTCCAGGGCGAGTTGCATTTCTTGGCGTTCTGTTTTTTCGATTTCTCGGTCAGCTTGAATTTGAAAAATGATGTCTTCAAGATGATCAATACGTTTTTCTAAGTCTTTGACATGAGAACCTAAAATATAAATAAATATCACATTAAAAATTTTAGAAATTCATTTTGGTCAAAACAGTTAACGTGAAAATTCTCCAATGAAAATCTTCATTACAAACATTTCAAAAACGTACCAGTTCTTGCTGAAGAGGCTAAAGCACAATAAAAAGTTAAAAGTTGTAAAACAATTTTCATTTTCTTATTTTCGAACTAATTCTTTATGAAAAAGTTTTTGATGCAAATGGACTCAGTGGCATTGCTTTTATAAGAACCAATGCAAATACTTTGAGCATAGAATTGTTATTTTTTAACCACGTAGCATAACGTTTCCTCGTCACCCTAAAACGCACTGTACGACATGAATTCGAACTTAACATTCAAAATAAGTAGGCCAATGTCAAGGTCTTAACGTGTTTCTTGATCATACAACCGTAAAAAATGAAAATTGTCAGCAATTTCTGAGATTCCTTCGAGCTTAATTAACAGTCTTTATTTTAATTTTCAAGATTTGACAGGTGTTCTTCAATGAGTATTAACACACTAGAGAATCTGATGATTAACAATAATCACAAAAATGCTGATTTTTGAATAAAGCATTTATCTTAGGGGTTGGCATAACCTGATCGGATCGGATCAATTTTTTTCGATCCGATCAGGTTTTTGTCAACCTCCGATCCGATCAAGTACGATACGATCAGGTTTTTGAAAAATGCGATCCGATCAAGTTCGATCCGATCAGGTTTTTGAAAAATGCAATCCGATCAAGTTCGATCCGATAAGGTTTTTGAAATCTTCGATCCGAGCAAGTTCGATCCCATCAGGTTTTCAAAATGTGCGATCCGATCAAGTCCAATCCGATCAGGTTTTTCAAAATGTTATGCCGACCCCTGATTCATCTTGTGAAATTGAAGACCAAACTCAGATTTAATCTGTACACCGGCGATCACATAGTCCTTACTCGAGGAAATTTTGAGAAAAATTTGAAATTCTAGCATAGATTGAAATAACTGAAAAACTTGACAAATTTTGTTTTTTATTTTTCATCATCCTATAATTTTATGAATTTTTGGAAAGTAAACACAGGCAAAAATTTTCATGCTTAAGGGGGTACTCAATGGTTTTTGAGATTTTAGATCGGGGCTCAGAAGAAAACGAAACAAGTTATAGAAATTCTGAAAATCCTTAAATGAAGACCTATCTTTTTGCTCCCGACCAAAAGTAAAAACAGAGTTTTTTAATCACCACAGCACCAAGTGGGAGTAGATTCTAGAACACTGATTTTGACTTCAATGTATTTTATCTCGGAAACGGCTGAATGGAAATTGATTACACTTTGTAAGATAAAGAATTACTACTAGGTTGACAGTTATCGGAAATATTTTGCGACAATTTCGATCGGACTTGTTCTAGAATAATGAAAAACCGTAATTTCCTGATATTTTTGAATTCGTAGCTCAATTTTCTAAAAACGACTCGATACAATTTTTTTAAATTTAGGTATTATTCGGAAAAATATGTTTTCTCAATTTCTAGTGGAAAACTTTTTTTTAAACATCGCTCCTATTTATAGAAAATTGCAGATTAATTCAGCCGGAAGTCAATTTTCATGATTTCTAGAAAAAAAATTTTGATCGTTTTGACTTGAAAGTACCATAAAATGAAAGCTCATAGTCTACTGAACAAAAAATCTGCTTACGTCAGGTTGAAATTTTGATTGAATCAAGAAAAGTTAAAATTCCAAACTGAAACAAAATTTTCTCGAAAACGACTCGATAATTTTTTTTTAATTTTATATAATACGTGGAAAAGTGTCTTCTCAATTTCCAGTGAAATTTGTTTTTTAATCATTGCTCCTATTTAATAGAAAATTGCATTTAGTTCAACCGGAAGTCAATTTTTGGATTTCAAGAAATTTATTTTAATCCGATTGTACCAAAAGTACCCTCAAATTGAAGCTACTGCAAAACTGAAGTAAAAAGTTGCTACTCACTTTTACTTTCTTTTAGAATTTTTCATTAAAATTGACGTTTAATGTATTTTTTTTTATGATAAGGGCAGAAATGAATTTTGTGACCTTCCTAAGGCTATTTGGTGCAATTATTATGTCCCAAACCTGAATTAAAAAACCGTTCAGTACCCCCTTAACCTTAAGATTTGGATGAGTGACTTTTTACAAGTGTTTTTTTGCAAGCAATTTTTTACCCTCAAAAATTCAATCAAACCTTCAGTTTTAAATAATATGTAAAAATAGTTTGAATTTTTTACTCATAATCTGAATAAAAAGCGGAAAAATGACCAAGCCAAGCCAGACAAGTACCATTGGCTTGCCAAGGTCTGTAATTTTTTGTTATCGATTTTTCACTGGAAGTGCCTTTAATAAGAGAAAAGGTCATTTTTTCTCATTTTGACAGGGAAAGTGATATTTAAAGTGTTAACTTAACAAGGATTTTATTTAGTTACTTGCAAAATCACGCTTTGAAAATTATTTTTTTATCTCAAACTCATCCTATAATAGCATCGTATAAAAGCAAAAATTAGGCAATATAACCATTGAAAATAATAACCGGCAAAATTGGTGAACATCATGAAAACGGACCCTGAAAATTCCCATCTACAATTGTAAACTAAATAATTATTTGTTCAATTTGAAGCATAAAGTACAATTATGTAAGAAATTTTTAAATCTCTGCAGATGCCTTTTTTTATTTGTTCAGGATTGTATGGTTTAACTAGAAAACAATATATGACCTTTGTTAAACTTGAAGCTAAAATATTGCATTTTTGCACTTACGATTATTCATCTTCAGAAAAAATGTCTTGCATAATTGTACTTTGTGTGTTATTTGCAAAAATATTTATTTCGTGAACAAATTTATTTTGTGAAAATATTGATTTTGTAAAAATATACCTTTTTTATAAGTTCGAAGATGGTGTTTTCACGATTCTGTGCACTGTTTGGTAGCCACTGAAGAGTTTGTTTGTTCTACAATACGGAAAATGTGTTTTGGTTCTTTATATTTTTTCTGATGATGTTATTTCCCATTGGTCGTTTGACCTTCGAAGATCTTCTTAATTTTAAGCCAAAACACAATTTCCGTATTGTATCATTTCTTGTTTTTTTTCACTATTTAATTCTTGAATTTTAAGCGTGAAGTTTTAGTTTGTTTTTTTAATTATGGACCATAAGTTATGGGCCATAAGTTATGGCCCATAAGTTATGCCGCACAAGTTATGAGCCAGATAGGACCTCTTGATAGTGAAACCACTAAAGGCTGTAATTTAATAATTAAGAAAATTTAGAACTGAAATTTCAGCGTCAAAAAATCTTGATGGGGTGAATAAAAGGTATTTTAGCAAAACCTGCCTGAAGATTTTATTTACGAAAAATAACCAATAATGACAAAATTGCACAACTTGTATTGCCAGAAAAAAACTCCAAAATAAATAAAATATTACAATTTACTCTGATCAACGTTATATTCTATCTGAGAGGCTGTTGACACCACGTGGTTAAAAACGTGTTATTAAAATATACAGTATGTGTTATTTTTACTAGCGAAATGAAAATTGTCAATTAGGTAATTATGGCCGATAAAAAATGGTAACTAGGTCGATTATATTGTCTCGTAGACTCGATTTTCGGCAAGTAGTGACCATTCACCATTTAATCGCATTTCACGACGCTTAAACATTAATGACAATATCAGTTATAAAGATATCGATTTACTTAAAGAAAAAATGACGTTTGTGCGTTTTTTTAATGAGAATTTTTACTGTACACATACTGTATTACTGTATCACAATACTTATTTCTTGCAAAAATTTTTCACCAAATAAAACCATTGATCGTGATATTCAAAAAATTTGTTGGCAAAAATAGTAATATTTTTTTCAAAAATTGCATAAAACACTGTTTGAAAAATATAAAGAGGGTCTTCAGAAGTTTTTTAAAATTGTTTTCCCTTACATCAAAGTTCAAAAACGATCACGTGACCTTCAAATTAAGAATAAAAATTTGGTCCAAGTACACAAATACTACTTAAATACGCCGAAAATTTTTGAAAACTAATAAACACAGAATCAAAGAATTTTAACCTTAGCGGCATTTTCCAAACACGTCACGTGATCTTATTTTTCAAGAATTAAGGATTAATTTATGACGCATTCCAAACCTTATTTTTGAATTATTTCGTCACGTGATTTTATTCGGACTTTAGTGAAATGAGAAAAAAAGTCTTAAAAACGTTTGAAGTTCACAAAAGTTTTTTCATGTAATTTGAGTACTTTTCAAAATACCGTTTATTGTGTACCGTATATCAAATTACCGTACATTTTAAAAGAATCGGAAGGGTGGACTTTTTGATGGAAATATCAGCAACTATGAAACATTTATGTGCTGAAAGGACGTCAGAGAGCAACAATCCTCCTGTCAAATCTCAAAAATTTGACCATGTTTTGTCCTTTAGTAACTGTTCAGTATATAACTGACTCATAGTTGCGAATATTTTCATCAAAAAGTCGAACTCTCCGATTCTTTCGAGGAAACTAACAAGCCTTTATAATAAACTTGAAATTGGCCTTAAACTTTGACCGGAAATAAATTATTTCACACCAATTTAAGTGTCATTTCACTAGAAAATTTTGTAAAAACAAATAATTATTTTTAGATAGAGTTATAGAAAATCATTTGAAATTAACTATGCAGTACAGTCCACAACCTCTAACTGGAACACCCCTAACCGAGTCCGACGTAGGAGAGGATGTTGAAATCAATTTGAATAAGTGACTGAAGATTAGGTCAAATATATTCAACTTTATACTCTTCCGCCTTGTTCTTGTTGAAAGTTAAAATTCCAATATTCTGCGTGACATCAGTGTGATCGGCAAAATTTTCTAATACGCGAAATTATTTCGGTGATCATACTTCTTTTACTTTCCAGTGCAACTGAAGCTGCTTCTATTCATATGCGATGATGTGTGTGAGAAATCAAGTTTTCTTCGAAACTGTCATACAGTAGCCTAGTTTTTTTATTGTCATCTTTTTTTTCGTCCCGGTGGCTAGACCACGATCATTCTCTCGGACAAAAAAAGTTAGTACAAATAAACGACAGGCTAATTAGCGCTTCCTACTCTTTTTTATCCGGATTAAAAAATGTAACAATTGTGTGGACGCACCAAAAAAGATGACCAATTTGCTTGACAAACAAAAGTGACAATGTTGGTGACGAAATAAAATAGTGACCAATTTCGAAGTTGCCTTTAATACTCGTGTCTAAGATACAAAATATGTCAAGTCAATATGTACCGCCTTGAGTTTTCAAATGTTCTTCACCCACTTGAAAAGCTCAGGGCGGTACATTTTTAATACATTGATTATAAATTGAAAAGAAGAGTGGGAAATCACTTTGACATAGCCAAATTCATCCCGCCGAATAAAGTTGAGGGTTTCGACTGGATTCAAATTTAAACCTTGAAGGGCTCCCACATTCAGCAAAATTTTATTCGTTCAGAGGCCTGATTACTAAACTGCGTAGACTTTAGACAATGATCTGACCCAACTCGATTTCCGGCAACCTGCTGACCATTCTTATATAATCGAGCCATATAAGCAAATGTTTCATTATCAACATACATTTTTAAATAGCTTAACATGATTATGCAATTTGCTATAATATTAAAAAAAAAAAACAAATTAAATCGGATTAAAAGGCATTTATATGATGGATATAAACAGAAAAGTGCGAAAATTTACTGGTCATCGACTATAAGTGAATAATGAGATGAAATTAAACTTCATTTATAGTTTTGAAACTAACTCATATAAAATTAAATGATTTCTATCGGCTGTCTAAATATAATCATGTTTTATAGGTTTATAGTAAAATTCTTAGAATAATGTTTTAAATTTGTTGTGAAATAATTTTGTTGTGAAATAATATATCTTTCAGTTGCGTAGGCGTCATGTAATGTATCATTTTTTTTCCAAGTTTTGAATTCTAAAATGCGTCTTTTTGTAAACCGGAGGCCATACTGGTTATGCGATTATGAAGGTCTGAGATAAATTCCGTTTACGATTCTTTTCAAGGGGTCTTTCCGCATGATTGAGTACCTTTTGAAAAAAAAAATATATATGTACCATTATCAGTAATTTTGAAAAAAGTATCAATACGTCAAAAAAACAGTTTGTCAACTTCAACGTTTTAAGACTTTTTCTCATATACATAAGTTCGAATAAAATCACGTGACGAAATAATCAAAAATAAGGTTTAAATGTGTCATAATATAAATCCTTATTTTCTTGAAAAATAAAGATCACGTGACTTTTTGGAAATGATCTAAGTTTAAAACTTCTAATTCGTGTTTATCATCCAACAAATTTTTTGGCGTATTTGAGTACTATTTGGTACTTGACAAAAGCCTTATTTCGTCATATATTTGAACGTCACGTGATCGTTTTTGAACTCTTAGTGTAATTGAAAAAGTCTTAAAAAACTCCCTAAAAGAACATCTTCACTTTTTAATAAACGTCGTTTGAGCATTTTTTGAAAAAAAAACACTGTACTATGTTTGACCGACCGTTAT
>SCLH01002146.1:107421-126948 GCA_004367855.1 Oikopleura vanhoeffeni
TGGAACGCTTTTTTAGGTCGTTCTATTTGTCTCTAACTAATAAGGTCGAGAACTCAATCATAATGTAGCAAATTACGCAGCTGAAATTGCCAATCTAAATGACAAACGTTTTAATGCAATCTCAAAAAACTCAAAATATGCTGGTAAATCAGCAAACGGCCATGGACAATGTTAATGATTTTAAAGACCGTAAATCGTTAGCTGACCACGCTGACTACAATGATGTGATTGGTTTCCAATCAGATGTTTCTCTAAAAGAAACAATCATTTTGAAAATTCCATGCTTTGATAACGATGAGGACATGGATGACTCAAAAGCTGATTTTATCGACGAAACTGTAGTTTTTGCTAAAAATACAAATCTGACCCTCTAACTCCTCAAGCCCGCTAAGAATTCTGAGGAAAACATTTTGGCTATTGAGACTCCAAGGGTTAAAAGAGTATCAAGTTTCAATAATATGACCCAATTTCATTATTCAACTTAAAACGCCATTTTCTGATTCAACTAGTCCAGGTCGAGCAAGCAATCAACTAAAGTTGCGTGGTAAATTTTTTACTGGAAATTATCTTAACTCGGACGAAACATTGACAACCAATCAAAAACAATCTATGATTGGTACTAAAACCACAGCCATCTTAAAAACTGCAGATTTAGTAGAAAGATGGCGTGGATTTGTATTTATTTGGCCAAGCTCTGATTATTGAATTAAAAGCCGCGAAATGATGCATCTAATTTGGGGGCGAAAAAGGTATCTCGGTTGAAATGTTGAATAATAATAAATGAAATTGAGAAATTTACATCGATGCATAATTGACCCACTTTTTTACCCAGATCTCCAGCTTAACCAATGTGCAATTGGTTGTATTATTCCAATCTGTCCCCACAGTGCAATTTTTTATTGGGCAAAGCACTTGTGGAAGACCCAAATATTACCAGTGATTTATTTTCAAACGCCGGATCTAAAGTGGGAAAACTCAATTATCGGGCGGTTGAATCCCTCTTGTTATTATATTCATACTCAAATTGTTCAACAGCAGTCTCAAATTATTGGAAATGACCCTCAAGCATGACAATTAATCGACAAAGTACAGTAGGTAAGAATAAAAATGTCTACTGTTAACAACAGGCTTCCAAAAGGGAACGATCTGCAGATTTTGCCTGATCATCTTTTTGAGACTTTTAAGAGTAATTCAGCGAAAGTTACTGATTTTGAGGATTTTAAAAGTCTTGGAAATTTGAAAAATACAAAGGAAAATTCAAAAAATTTCAAAATTTTGAAAAAATCAAATTAAGTAAAAAATTGACTAAAGAAAAACTTAAAGGTCCAAATGGTTCACATTGCAAGATTTCAGGAAATATAATCACACTAAAAAATACATTTTGAAAAATCAACTGTGACTCTGGTCTTATCACAATACCAGAAACCGGTAAATTAGAGCCTTTAAACAATTTGTTCTGTCTCAAAAAAATGAACATAATCATATGATATGAGAGTTTACTATTGAAGACTGTTTTAATATTGATAAAAATGGCTTTTTAATGCTGAATTCATTTATGGCACTTATCTAATACTAAACATAATTAATAATCATTTGTTGTGTAACTGTCACGCTTATAAATCGAATAATTGCACTTTTATGATGATAAAACAGCTAATTATGAAAGTCTTACGACTGCCTCTACTTAAAACACACCTGAAAAGCTGTAATGATCTTTCACGATTAAGTTCAAGCTCTACTTTATTATCCTCTAAGGAAAAGCGCTGTTTTACAAAGAAACCGAACCCCCGTCTAGATCTCTCACCTACGCAATTTTTTTCTAGAACACTCTAACAATAAAATGACTCAAATTCAGTGGAAAAAATTCTCTTATTTCAGAAAAAACTCGTAGTTTACGAGTCAGCGAAACGGATGTTTTTTACCTCCTGAGCTCCTGCATCACAATAATTCCGAGCAGTTTCTGAATTAAATGATTTTAAAATTTTTGAAAATTTAACACGAAACCTGAAGATCATAATATATCTCTCGAAAATGACACATACTAATCTCAATAGATGAAAATTAAAATCTGAGAAAATCTATAAAAGCATTTACGATAAGCCACTACAAAGATATCATAATAACTCTTTTTGACATTCAAAACTGCTCTGCCAGTGAAATCAAAAATTGGTTTAACTCTGAGGGTCACACTAAGGTTATTGTAGGACAAAAATGCTATTTTTAGAAAAAAATTTTTGACATTGAAATTTTAAACTACTTTATGATTTGTACAACAAGAAATTATGTTCACCCAAGTATGTTTACAAAAATTTAACTGGTGTGCACAAACCGAAAACCAAATCAGTTTTAAATGAAGCTTGCGAGAAATATAGGTCAAATTATATAATAAAACCAGTGAATTTAATGTTGATACCACTCATCAAACTCTACCGTCATTTTTGACAATAAAACTGGTCAATACGAAAAAATTGATGACCGTGAAATAGCCGGTTGTCCTAATCTAGATTTCATAAATATCAATCTAGCAAATGTAGTATTACTAAATTCGACCAATTGCTGCGGATTTATACAACAACCGCCATTTTTCTTTAAATGAGCTTCATTTGAAAATTGATGATATTCTAAATTAACCCCGCCGGTTTCAAAATATATGTAGGCGAACCAGATTCTGAAAAGCAAGCTTATAACGGCTATAATGGTCAAAGAAGAACTTTCTAGATACATTGAGCAGAAAAAGTCCCAAATTTTTTCACTAAAATTAAATTTAAACATGAAAAATTTAAATGTTTTTCACATCAGTCTACAGACCCAATAATAATTCAATTAAATATAAAATACGAACTCCTTACAGTGTGAATGATTTTTATATACAATTAAAAAAATATTTCCAGTAATTCCAAAGAATTTTCAGACATTATTTGTGGGGATTTTAACACTCACTTTATTGGTCCAAGGTAACAAAACAGCATTAAAAAATTAAATAATTGCATGCCTGGGTACAAAAATTTAGTCACTAAATCTACTTACCGTAGATTTAACAAAAAGTACAAATAAAATTTACGAAAGTTGTATTGATGGCGTTTATACAAAAATATCAAGCTTGATGGTTTTTTTCATCTCAACCTGAAGACACCATATCAACAGACGGTCATTTAGGGCAAAAAGATGCATTAATTTTGATACACAATTTGCTCAAATTTTGAAACCAAATATTTCAGAAAAAACTGCAAGCCCAAGTGAAATTCATAATTGTAGTGTCGCTTGTTGGGACTCATTTAAAAGTGTCCTTGAAATGAAAGTTTGTCAGACTTGGAAAAAATACAAAGTTGGCAACTTTTAGAAAGTCTATCAGACATAGTTGAGCCTGAAAGTATCAAAACTCATAGAATTGGGTTTTTTGAACCAGTTTTAAGTGACAGACATTACTGGCGTAATAGAATGAATTTTTGTTGGCAAAGTATGCGTAATCCAGACTATAAAAATAATTTTGCAATTTTAAAATCGCTTATTTTGAAGCAAAAAATATTGAGGAGTCAACTTGAGAAAATTGATCGAAATCATTTTTAGGGCAACAACATGACTCTATTTCACTTGATATGAACGAATTCTTTAAGGTTAACAGAAAACTAAACAAATCTAAATCAAATCTTGATAATTGCCCGCTCACGGCGATGAAATTGCGGACGGCTTGAGGAATTACAGTGGAAAAATCACTCTGAAATTCGCGATTATATTTTTTCAGACGAAAAAGCGGTTAAAAACGATACTGGAAGAGTATTTTTACTAAAAAAGTGCAATGGGAGGGAAATGATAACGAACCTTTCTTAGAGCAGCCCTCATGTCTTGTAAATCTCAATCAAGGGGAAAATCTGGAATCAACAAACATTTTTTTAGCTAATCTCAGTGAACAGTACATTGATATTATTATGGAATTAGTTAACTCAAGTCTTGAATCGGGAAATTTTTTATGATTTTTGGAAAGTATCTAGAGTTACTCCCGTACCTAAGAAGGGCAAAAATCCAAAGGTAATAAGTGGTTATAGACCAATTTCAGTCGGTGACATATTGGTACAGTATGTGAGAAAATTGCCTCAGCACAACTTCAATTTTTTCTTGAACAAATATTCATATTTTTGACAATCAACATGGTTTTAGATCGGCCCATTCATGTAGTACTGCGATTGCTCAGATACTAATAATATACGTAAAAAATATCACAAAAAGTTTCATATAGCGCTTTTAATCGATGCGGCTAACGCATTCGGGTCACCTGCTCATGCAGTTATTCTAGAATCTTTAAAAAACTATTGCAATGACACAACTTTCAAATGGTTTGAAACTTTTTTATCAAATCGACTTTTTTATGTTCAAAAAGACGACAAAAGAAGTTCCATACGTTCTTTGCCGGCTCGGGGGGTCCTCAAGGTTCCGGTACTGGACCGGTCTGTTTTTCAAGAGTGTTTAATGAAGTACTCATAAATGTAAAAGAAAAATTTAAAAATATTGAAGTCATTGCATATGCTGACGACATAGGGTTACTCATAAACGGTGATTCTGAAGAAGAGGTTACAAAACTAGTAGCTGAATGTTTTGAAGCAATGGATTTTGAGCTTTCGAAAAAAACACATATCAATTGCTAAAAATAAAACTCTAGGGTTCAAAATTGGTAATTGGGGTAAATCAGATTTGAATTACGTGACCAAATTATCCCGTGTAATAATGAATTTTATACCTTGGACTAAGATAGGTAAATGTGTGAAAACTGGTGATATAACTATTGAACCCAGCTTCATCATAATTAAAAAAAATAAGCGGCCACTCATAATGTGCTAGGCCATGCGTGACTACGGAACCGTAAAACAAACTAATAAATTTGTATAACTCTTTCGCTGTCGGTTTTTCACAATGGCTTGATTGTCAGGCATTTCTAGATAAAAAGTGGTACTCACTTTTTTCAGAACGAATACTGTAACTTTTTGAAAGTCATTTCTCATAAAACTTTCAAAGAACTTGCAAACCAATTTCACAGGCAGATTTACTGATGCCGTACAATTTGGGAAATTTTTTAATACACACGCATATTTAGGACTTAATCGGTTAAATTCTGTATTTTGAACATAACCAGCCCACTTTAATATGACTTAAAAGAATGCTTAACATCTAGTATCGGGACAGTTTTACGACCGTTTACGGGATATAATTGAAAACGATCAAAGTTTACAGCAAGATCAATCGACGTGATTACTTTTTTTTAGGTTTTATGAGGTTTTTATGAAATTCTCCTACAATTGAATTAGAACTTTATAGGCTTTTTAAACAGTGTTAATGACCAAACAGCAAAAAATACCCGAAATCTGCTTATAACGAATTTTAAACTCAGTAAAAAAATTTGGCAATTGTTTCCTAGAGGCATTCAACAAATTACCCAGTAGAATAAGATCCATGTTGGCACTTTGCGTTCAAAATGAACTAAAAAATCATTTTAATACGATGTTCAACATCCTTATGACCCAAACGCACTTTTTGTAAAAAATGTAATAAAAATGAAAATTATATATTAAACTAGATGAAGCACGATTTACTATAAATCTGCTCTTTTGAATGCACAAAAAAAAAGTTTTTTTGTGTAAAAACCAAGTATGAGATGTTTAAACTGAATCTAATTGGCTATCACTGGCATTTCAAATTTTATTTTGAATAAAAAAGGCCTATCTGCCCGATATAGACAAAGTCCTTGAGAGTCATAATTATCAATATAAGACTTTATAAAGAACTTCACATACAAAAAAATTGTATTTTTTATTTAATCAAAGATTTTTGTTTTTTTTTCATGTTTTTTGGCCATCATGTAGTTTCAAGTGTAATTTATAAAAATGTAGTTTTATTTTTTTTTGAAAGTTGTTAATGTTGAAGCATTTTAAGGGGGTTCTGGTCATTTGAATGGAATTTTTTCGAATCAAAATATTTTATTTATTTATTGAAATAATAAGTGATTTAATTAGCAAAAAGTTATTTTGAAAGTTTCATTTTGAGAAAAATATCGAAAAAAAACCGTTGAAATTTCTAAAAATTATTCTGTAGTAAACTTTGTTATCACCGTAAAATCAATTTGGAATACTTTTAATGTCCAAGAGGCCTAATAAACCAGTGACCATGTACCTCCTTAAGCTAGAACAATAATTGAGCTAAAGACTCCATATTTCCAAAATTATGAGGAATATTTTTCTTTGGTTCTCAAGCAATATTATTATGTTTATTTTCAGCAAAAATTCAATTTAAGGACGAGTCGACTTCAATTATGTCTGGAAAATGATCATCAGCCTTTGACACACAAAAATCAAAAATGCATACTCAAAATATCAAAAAAAAAGTGATTGGATCGACCTGTACATAAAACATTATTTAACTTTAATGTAATTTAATGAAATTCTCACATTCCCAAAAAAATATTTCACTAAGTTGTTGTTTTTCCCAACTAACTTAAACTTGAAACGGCAAAAAAGCCAAAACAAGTCTCCCTATAGTAGACTATATCTAAAACCACACCCTTTTTTCGGCTTGGGTAAAATGTATGTTTGTAGTGTTCGACCATAATCGTCATTTGAAGTACTGGGAGTACTATCAGAACAGTTCATTAAAATTCGCAAAAACGATCAAACAAAACAATGAGCCAAGTTAGGATTAATGACTCTCTGAATAATTCCTAGTTTAAGATTTCTAGAAAGTGTAAAAAATCACACATTTTTCCATGAAGTGATCAAACTATTTTATTGTACAGTCTTTTTAAAATAAAGCAATTAAAAATCGAAAAACTGGAACAGTAAAAAATGTGCTTATTGAACTGATCTATAATTATGAACAGGCATAATATTTTTAAAGGCGAAAAAATCCAGATTTTTTTTCCAAAAAAATTGGTACAAATTATGGCGTTGTTAACATTTTAAGACTTTTAAGGCGTTTGTGTCATATTATTACATTTTTTGAAAAATTCTAGGTTATGGCACTAGATATATTCAAAAAAGCCTAACGTGGATAATTAATATCATTAAATAACTCATATAACTTATAGATATAAGCATATAAATGAGTGATAAAAAACTACCAAAATATTCTTGGCTTAAAATTCACAGAGAAACAGCAAATTAAAAGTTCATGGAGAAAAATCCGAACATCCTTCGAATTTGGGCCAGAAAGTTTTTGAAGAAATTTCAAAGAAAAAATTGGCCTGGGTTTCGATTCACCAGTGATGAAAAATAAAAAGTTGGCATAAATTGAAATACTGGAATTCGAAAGAAAGCGAATCGTCTCTAACTCTTTGTTCTCTCATTCGAAAATGAATTTGCTCTTCCAGGAATTGCTGGTCTCGATACTTTCCGAAATAATTGTTCAGACTCACAATATTGAAAATATTTCGTACAATTCGCTAATCTTAACAGATTATTAGAAGCTGAAGAACCGCAATTTCTAAGTACAGCCATGAAGAAATTAACAAAATTCAAGGAATGTTTGTGTTAGAAGAAATTCAGAAATTTTGACGCAATAACAGTGGTTTTCAGCGGTTTTAGAAATTCGTAACAAGAAAAAAAACAAAAAACTTTTCTAATAACAAGTTTTTTCAAAAATAAATAGACAAAACTGCGTGCTGTATTTGACTTGTGGTAATATAAATTATGTTATACACAAAACTTTCTTCATGAACCAACGAATTTGAACGCCTAAAATAAGCATTTTAATATGCAATGTTAGCTTTGTAAGCAAAATTAAAAAGGGTTATTTCTAACTGGAAGAAAAAAAAAAAATCCTTCCTCTAACTGGAACACTTTTTTATAAGGTCGGTAAGTGTTCAGTTAGAGGTTGTTGGACTGTAGTAAAAATAATATATAAACGGTAAATTCACAATTATAAATGCAACTTTTGTGGTGTCCTAACTGGAGTTCATTTTTGCCAATATTTTTTCTCATCCCCATAAAATGCCTTTTATTAATCCAAAAAACCAAATTTTGCCATTTTATTGTAATACCAAATTGGCTGAATGTATTTGAAATAATAAAAATATTTTTATATTAAATATGAAAAACTTGGCTTATAGGCTATAAGTTTATAGCCCTTTACGAGGAAGGTAGATATTTTTCGAATTTGGTCAAGTATATTTATGCACTGAAGTAGTACTGTACTAGACAAAATTTCGAAAAATAATCTACCTTCCACGTATTGGATCATTGGGTAGAGTTTAACGCGACAAACACAAAAAACCAACTCGGGAACAGGTGGTCAGATTTTTTCAAAAATTTCAAAGAATAACTGAAAATAACCCAGAAAAATCAAAAAAACTAGTCAAATAATTTCAAACTTGACATGAAATGACCTAACGTGACCCAAATATGACCTCCTAAAACCCAAAATTATAAACTTCTGAACCGCTTTTACTGGATTCATTTCAAAATAAACGCAAATGATAAAAAATACTCAAAGAGTCCGAAAAAATTTGTCAAAAATATTTCAAACCTTGAGTCGAAATGAACCTAAAGTGACCCTTGAAAACCCAAAAATCGTCCACTTCTGAAGTTCAGAATCTGAACCACTCACTGAGGATCATTTTCGAAAACTACGCAAAATGCTTAAAAAAAATAGAGACTTCGAAAAAATTGTCGAAATATTCTACTTGAAACAACAAAATGACCTAAGTAACCCAAAATGACGTTAGAAACCCCAAAAATGTAATTTTTTGACCCTTAATGGGGTTTCCAACAGCAATAAAACACCTCAAAATTACGTCGACTTTAAAATGTAGTAAATCATTTTTAGACATTCTATCAAATAAACTCATAAATTAACCAATTCCATGGTGTAATTTGGTTGCCGTAGGATAACTAGGAATCGTTTAATAATAATCGATAATTTTCAAATAATCAATAATTTTTCCACTGCACTTTTCGCGAACGAAACACTTATGAGTGCGGCGGATGATTCTATGTGATATTTCTCTTTGTTCCGAACAAAACCCAAATTAATTTGTTGTTCTCACAAAGAATCGGATGTTGTTGATTCAATAAATTGACAAAAAAAACGAAACTTATTTAACTCTTTTTAAACACAAAAATCCAAACCTAAAGATGACCTAAATTTTTCCAAAATTTCCGACTTTTTTTACTCAAATTTACAGTTGCGCGCTTCTTAAAATGAAGTGAGACTCAATTTATAAAAATTTGTTCTTGCACCAGTTTAACTTACACGATTGTTCGAGATATTAAAATGGCGAAAAAAAAATTTAAAATGAAAACTCAAGAGCGCTGAAAATTTTTATCCTTGATTAAAAAATTTTGAACTTCCGACACCGAATTTATAAATTTTGGTTAATGGTTATTTTTTTTCTTGAAAACAAATCCAGATAAAGCAATTAAATTCACCCAAAATTGAAAACTTTTAATCGAAAATTTTAAAATTTGAATGAAAATTGAAAATTTTTATTAACAAACTGAAAATTTTGATTTGAAATTGAATACAAAATTACAATGTAGGCACATCTTTGAACGAAAAATATCATTTACTAAACAATTGCTTGACATATTCCAAATTGTCTCTAAATTTAAATCTTGTTATCAAAAAATTATAATTCAAAATTGTTTTCAGATTGAAAATCTTATACAAAAATTAAAATCAGAAAATTTGTGTAAATATTGGCAATATTATATTGCAAAAAGGTTTAAGTTTAAATTTCAAGAACAGAAATTGAAACTTAATGAAATTATAAAAAAAAAATAATAACTTTAAATTCAATTTTTTTTAAATTTTGATGAGAAATTTAATAGAAAAAGTTTCAATGTTGTAATCCGAATTTTGGGAAAAATAGAAAAATTTGAAATAGCGTGATTGAAGAAAAAAGCAAAAAACTTATTCCTAAGAGAAGAGTTGAGGATGTAATAATTCAAAGTTTTCGACCGGAAATAGAATAAGAATTTTTTATTAAATTTTTGTAATATGTTTGCAAATTTTTTGCAAAAGAAAATTTTCTGACCCAAGTATCATATATGACTCTTTGAAAAAAATAAGTTTAATATCAAAATTTATAAACTTTTTGAAATCAAATCTAAAATATTTCCTTAATTTCCACGTTTAATTTTATTTTTTGAAGAAAAATAATCTATTTTAATGTTTTTTTGTATCCAGATGTTTTATCAAGAATTTTCATTTTATCAAATTTTTCAATTTTTGATCAAAGTTTTTCCAAAATTATGAATCCTAATTTAGGATCGTTTAAAAAATGATTATTGAACAAAAATTTTGAAATTTATAAAAGCAAATTCAAGATTTTCAAAATTTTTTCCGATTTTTTAGCCACTTTTGCCTGTTTTTGAAAATCAATGATTAACAAATCTAACCCTTTTCAACGGAATACATTTGGATTTATAGTCAAGCCCTTATAACTTGGCTTGAAAAATAAAGCCAATTCAAACCACTTTAAGCCAAAAAAACTTGGCTTGAATATCAAACCAAGTCAAATCCAAGGGTGTTCTCTGGCTAAGGTTGGGTTCACAATGTTTCTGGCTTGCCTGGTTTAGATTAAAGTCAAGCCAGTGGTTGTGAGGTCTGGACTACGTGAAGATACGAAACGGGTTGTTAGTTAGGCTATAGGGCAAATAATCCAGCTATTGTGCTTATTTAACTCAAAAGTTATCAACAAAAAAATACAAAATTTATATAGGAAAAAAACGACGGCCAGTTTCATAATTTTTGTCCTGTCTAAACGGATCGAAAATTTAGATTTCAGTCCTGTCTTGTCCGAGGAATCGGAAATATTTTCCTTGTCCTTACAAGCGCAGGGTAAGGAAGCCGGACAAAGACAAGACAGATATTGCCGACTCCTGGCTCATACAGACACAAAAAAATTCATGGTCGCATTCTGAATGATTTTATGCTGAAAAATAGACAAATTAATGTTCAAAATCTTCAAAAAAACGAGAATTTTTTTTAAATTCATAATCCCGACATCTAAAAAGTCGGAAATGACCTTATATGAAGTACCCAAACGAAAAAATGATAAATTCTAAAGTTGTCTGGCTTAAAATAAAATTTCCTAAAATGTATATCAAGGAGGAAGCTATTAATAAGAGCTGCGTGCTGTCGGTGTGACTTTATTTTGTCCATTATTGGACACTAAGGAGTTAATTTTTTTAGAAGCCATAAAGCCTATTTTTCTGCAAATTAACTAGGAACCCATTTAAGTACTTAAAATTAATATAATTCAAGTTTTTCTTTCGAATTTATATCTCGGAGGTCCCCAATAAATTTTCAAAAATTTCACGATTTTTTTCAAAATTTTCGAACTATTGGAAAAAAATTTCATAACCATATGCCCCAAACTAGGAAGTCTCTACCGCAACTACAACAGCGTTCAAAAGTTTCCCAAAAAAAAATGAGTTTTTTAAAAATTCCGTTGTTAAGATGGGTTTAAACGTGGCAATTCGTGATGAAAATCATATTTTCGCGATTTGAGAGGTCAAGTTGGAACAAAAACTATTTTTTCCAAACGTTTTTGGAATCACCATAAAAATGCCTAACAAAACAGTAATTTCAATTTTTTCGCTACCTTTATTACAGTTCGGAAAGTTGTTTTTTCTCGGTTTTCCAAATCACCCGATTTTGACATTTTCGAAAGTTTCGACTTTAGGAAAAATTTTTCAAATCATTACCCCCAAATTTAGAGTCTTTTTCCCACTACAAAAGTGTTCAAAGTTTTTAAAAAAATTGTTTTTGGAAAATTCTGAGGTTAAGGGTGGTTTTAAATGGTAGCATTCATGATGAAAATCAAACATTTTTGCGAAATTGTGGGGTCAAGCTGGAACAAAAAAAGAAAATGTTTACGTTTTTTGAAATCTTCATAAAAAAATGCAGAAAATGCTCTCTTCAATTTTTTTCCTACCCCTTAACGGTTCCGAAAGTTGTTTCTCGCGTTAATCCTGGATATGGGCATATATATGGCTCGATTATAAAGAATTGTTACTACTTGCGGAAAAATTGAGTCTGGTACAGATCAACTGTTAAAGTCTGCGGGTTAACATTGAATAACTAAGAATTGGAAATAGAATGTTCTAAAGGCTCAATGTTTTGAAGAAACACTCAATTCTTTCTGAATTTGGTTTTTTCAACTAATAATTTACAAATTGGAATTTTAACCGGTCAACAAAAAACCAAAGCCAGTAAACCCAAGTTCAGCAAAGACGCAAAGTTTTTCAGCAAATAAACAAAGCTTGTCAAATTGACAAATGTTAATAAAGAGTTTTTTGAGAATTTTGGCCAATTATTTTGCAAACCGCTAGCACGAAAACTATAAGTATTGTTTATTGAAACTGTAATATAACGGGAACAATAATAACGAAATTCATGGAACTCATGCTAAGCACTAGCAAACAAATTAAATCACAAATTTCAATCGGGATTTAAAAATTTCCGACAAATTATCTCGAAGTGTTTATACTGGTAACGGTAAGGTAAATAATGAATATACGGTCACGTGATCATTTTTGGGCTTTGATATCATGGAAAAAAAGTCTTAGATTTTCTTTCTGATTACAATGAAAGGTTTTATTAGGTGATTCAAAAAAATTTTGCAAAAAATAAGTACTGTGATACAGTAAAAATTTTTCAAAAAAAAAACGCACAAACGTCATTTTGTCTTCAAGTTAATCGATAACTTTATAACTGATCTTGTCATTAATGTTTAAGCGTCGTAAAATGCGATTTAATGGTGAATGGTCACTACTTGCCGGAAATCGAGTCTACGAGTTAACCCACATACGAAAAAACACCCTTTTACGGCATATTTAACTAGATTGAGGAACCCTGAGGCAAAAATCCAAAAAAAAGCTTACATTCACTAAAATTCAGACAATTTTCCTGATTCTCAACAAATCTCAAAACTTTCCGATAAAAGCTCTAGGATCCTTATTTATTTGAAAAAAGCTGAGGGCTCGTGTTTAACCGCTGTTAACCAGATGGTTGGTGGGAGTGGTACTGAACTGATGAATGAAATCGCGAGATCAAGCATAGATCTGTCATATGTTAAGAGGAGAAATGGTCTACCGTCATCAGTTTAGCCGTACCATGCCCCCAAAATGTCAAAAATCACTCACACCACCCCCTTTAATGGCCGGACTTTGAGCGCTCATTACGGAAAAAATATCTATAATACAGTATTGTCAATACTTTAAAAAAAGCTTGCACGAATGAAATTTCTTTCTTTCATTAATAAAACAAACAAATTTCCGAGTTAACTGGGTCTTGTAAATCGATTGCAACTAATTAAAATGATCTATTATGACGTTATAGTCTATTTTTAGAATTTATATCCGAAAATCGGTTTTATGGTTGATTGACCCCGGAAAAAGCGGAAAATGTTCAGTTCACGGAGACTTGAAAAAATACGAGCTTCTGATTGGTTCAAATTATTTTTCTAAAATTGTCACTTTTATTTTCGTCCGACGAAAAAAAAAAGTGACAAAAGTCACGTGCCACAAATTAGTCATCTGTTATGTCCAAATTCGGCAGTAATTAAATCTTGTTGTCTAGCCACCAGACGAAAAAAAGTGACAATTATAAAAAAACTTAGGCTGTAGGTGAAGAAAATAAGCAATGAGCAACAGCGAAGGCAATATGTGACACTTTTTAGGTAAATCAATGCTCAAAAAAGCTCAAATCACGCAATAAGGCAATTTTTTTGCCAAAATCTTGTTTTAACTTTATGATCCTGAGATTAAGATGCATGTAGGAAAATCGTCTGATGACAATGACTTCAAACACGTTCAAATTTTTGACATTGAAATTTTTAAACTACTTTATGATTTATACAACAAGAAATTAGTTCACCCAAGTATGTTTTACAAAAATTTAACTGGTGTGCACAAACCAAAAACCAAATCAGTTGTAAATGAAGCTTGCAAAAAATATCGATCAAAATTATATAATAAAACCAGTAAATATAATATTGATACCACTCATCAAACTCTACCTGTTATTTTGGACAATAAAACTGGTCAATACCAAAAAATTGATGACCGTGAAATTGCCGGTTGTCTTAATCTAAATTTCATAAATATCAATATCAGCAAATGTAGTATTACTTAATTCGACCAACTTGCGCGAATTAATAACACAACCGCCATTTTTCTGTTAAATGAGCTTCATTTAAAAATTAAGGATATTGCTAATTTAAAATATATCTAGGTAAATCAGATCCTGAAAATCAAGCTTATACGGCTATTATGGTCAAAGAAGAACTCTCTAGATACATTGAGCAGAGAAAAGTCCATAATTTTTTCACTAAAATTAAATTTAAACATGAAAAATTTGAATGTTTTTTCACGTCAGTCTACAGGCCCGATAATAATTCAATTAAATATAAGTTCGAACTCCTTACAGTGTGAATTATTTTTATATGCAATTGAAAAATATTCCAAGTTATTCCAAAGAATTTTCTGAAATTATTTGTGGGGATTTTAACACTCACTTTATTGGTCTAAAGGTGAACAAAACAGCATTAAAAAATTAACTAATTGCATGCCTGGTCACAAAAAATTAGTCACTAAATCGACTTACCGAAGATTTAACAAAAAGACAAATAAAATAAACGAAAGTTTTGCTGATGGCGTTTATACAAAATATATCAAGCTTTATTGTTTTTTTCATCTCAACCTAAAAGACATTATATCAACGGACGGTCATTTAGGGCAAAAAGGATGCATTAATTTTGACACACAATTTGCTTAAATTTAAAGCCAATATTTTCAAGCAAAACTGCAAGCCCACGTGAAATTTATACTCCTAGTGTCGCTTGTTGGGACTAATTTAAAAGTGTCCTTGAAAATGAAAGTTTGTCAGACTTAAAAAAAATACAAAATTGGCCAAACTTTTAGAAAGTCTATCGGACAAAGTTGAGCCTGAAAGTGTCAAAACTCATAGAATTGGGATTTTTGAACCAGTTTTAAGTGACAAGACCATTTACTGACGTAATAGAATGAATTTTTGTTGGAAAAGTATGCGTAATCCAGACTATAAAAAGATTGAAAATAATTTTTAGGGCAACAACATGACTTTATTTTACTAGATATGAACGAACTTTTTAAGGTTAACAAAAAACTTATCAAATCAAAATCAAATCTTGATAATTGTCTGCTCACGGCCGATGAAATTGCGGACGGCTTTGAGGAATAACAGTGGAAAAATCACTCTGAAATTCGTGACTATATTTTTTCAGACAAAAAAGAGGTTAAAAACGAATCTGGCAGAGTCGTTTCACTGAAAAAGTGCAATAGGAGGGAAATGATAAACAAACCTTCCTGAGAGCAGCCCTTATGTCTTGTTAATCTCAATCAAGGGGAAAATCTGGAATTAACAAACATTTTTTAGCTAATCTCAGTGAACAGTACATTGATATTATTATGGAATCAGTTAACTCAAGTCTTGAGTCGGGACATTTTTATGAGTTTTGGAAAGTATCTAGAGTTACTCCCATACCTAAAAAGGGCAGAAATCCAAGAGTGATAAGTGGTTATTGACCAATTTCAGTTGATGACATAATTGATACAGTATGTGAGAAAGTTGCCTAAGCACAACTTCAATTTTTTCTTGAACAAAATGATCTAATGTTTGACAATCAGCATGGTTTCAGATCGGCCCATTCATGCAGTATTGCGATCGTTCAGATTAGTAATAATATACATGAAAATTTTCACAAAAAAATTCATATAGCGCTTTGAATCAATGCGGCTAACGAATTCGGGTCATCTGCTCATGCAGTAATTTTATAATCTCAAAAAACTATTGCAATGATACAACTTTCAAATGATTTGAAACTTTGTTATCAAATTGACTTTTTAATGTACAAAAAGACGACCAAAGAAGTTCCAAACGTTTTTTGCCGGCACCGGGGGGTCCTTCTAGGTTCCGGCACTGGACCGGTCTGTTTTTCAAGAGTATTTAATGCAGTACTCATAAATGTCAAAGAAAAATTTTAAAATATCGAAGTCATTGTATATGCTGACGACATAGGTTCACTCCTAAACGGTGATTCTGAAGAAGAGGTTACAAAACAAGTAGCTGAATGTTTTGAAGCAATCGATTTTGAGTTTTCCAAAAAACACATATCAATTGCTAAAAATAAAACTCTAGGGTTCAAAATTGGTAATTGAGGTGAATAAGATTTGAAATTATGGGACCAAATTATCATATATTGAAAAAAATGAAAGCGGCCACTCATAATGTGCTAGTCATGCGTGACTACGGAACCGTAAAACGGGGGTAATACAAAACTCGTAGCACAATTTATTAACGCTAGTAGCTGACACCAAGGCCTCGCGAGGGTGGTAGTTTTATATGATTATTTGTGTGAGGAAGAAGAAGCGCCGCGCAGAGGACCAGAGAGGTGCAGTACTAATAATATTATGAAAGAATTGTAATATAACATCGGTGCCATGATAATCAGGGAGCGGACCTAGGTATTGTAAGGGACTAATATCCATCATGATCCGAGTAACTTAAATCATGAACTATTGAACAGCTGTTACACAAATTTTTTAATACTCATAGAGTCGGTTCGTAGCTCATTAGTTTTTCAAAGCCATATTTTCGTGCCGGAAAAAAGCTACATTTTGACTAGAAGATTAGAGATTATCCACATTTTTAAATTCAGTAAAGAACCGGTTAATTAAAAACAAAATTTCCGAAATACGGTAAAGTCGAAAATTTTTGTAACAAAAATTGATTTCGAAAATCCTGCCTATGCGATGAAAATCACTGGATTCTCGAAGAATGTGACATCGAAATCTCTGAAATTTCTCTATTTGTGAACGTAGTAATAAAATACGGAATAAATAAAAGGGGATCGATATAATAAAAGATGCATGTAATTACACTGAAATCGAATACAAATCTAGGGTAAAAGTTTACAATAATTTTTGACTTTGAAGTCAGTTCTAAGGTTAATATTCAAAGGGAAATTAAAGGCGGGAAAAATTATAATATTTTGACAGGTGATCGTACAAATATCATTTTTAAGCGATTCATGTCTTAAAAAAAGGTGTTAACCTACTATAAAATGCTCGAGTTACATTATTACAATAAAAACAATGCGGATTTTTCTTAGAAACTAATTATCCTAGATTTTTCTTCTAAATTTCAATGTTAATTAATAATCGTATTATATATCGATGCTCTATTTTATTTCGTATTTTTGACGAAATTCGAAATCTTAATTTTTTTTACCGAAAACTCAATTTTAAGTCAATGAAATTTCATTTTTGCGGTGGAGAAGATTTCATATCAAAAAAAAATAACATACTATTTATTTTTCATCTTTTATGATTCTGAATGACAAGCACTAGTCATGCGTAAAACAACTAATAAATTTGTACAACTCTTTCGCCGTCGGGTTTTTTTCAGATGGGCGTGATTGTCAGGCGATTGATTTGAAAGAATGCTTAACATCTAGTATCGGGACAGTTTTACGTCCGTTTACGGGATAAATTGAAACGATCAAAGTTTCACAGCAAGAGTCATAGGACGTGATTACTTTTTTTACAGAATATTAGCCAATATGAGGTTTTTATGTAAATTTTCCAGCAATTGAAGAACTTTATAGGCTTTTAAACAGTGTTCATGATCGAACAGACAAAAAATACCCGAAATCTGCTTATAATTAATTTTTAAAACTCATCAAAAAATTTTGCCTGTTTGTTTCCTAGAGGCGTTCAACAAATAACCCAGTAGAATAAGATCCATGCTTGGCACTTTTGCGTTCAAAAATGAACTTAAAAATCATTTTAATACGATGTGTCAACATCCTTATGACCCAAAACGCACTTTTTGTAGAGAATGTGATTAAGATGAAAATGAAAATTACATTATAAAACTAAATGAAGCACGATATACTTATAAATTTGCTCATTTAAATGCGATGAAACAGTTTTTTAGCGTTAAAAACAAGTATGAGGTGTTTAAACTAAATTTAATCGCCTATCACTGGCAATTCAATTTAAATTTGATAAAAAAGGCTATCTGTCCGATATACGGACAAAGTCTTGAGAGTCATCATTCTCATTATAAAATTTTATAAAGAACTTACATACAAAAAAATTGTATTTTTATTTAATCATAGTTTTTTTCGTTTTTTCTTCATGTTTTTGCCAATCCATGTAGTTCAATGTATTTCTAAAAAATAAAATTTTTTGATATTATGTAATGCTGAAGCATTTAAGGGGGTTTTGGTCGCTTGAATGGAATTTTTTCAAGGAATATATATATTTTTATTTGTTTTCGAGAGTATTCGTCATTAAATCAAGCAAGAATTTTTTTGAAAGTTCATCTGTACGAAAAACGAAAACAAACCATCTGAATTCTCTAAAATTATTCTGGCTATGAACATTGTTATCACCTAAAAACCAATTTGGAAGTACTTTTAATGTCCCAGAGGCCTAATAAAACCAAGTGACCAGTCCCTCCTTAAGCTAGAAACGAATAATGTAGCTAAAGAAACTTTCCAAAAATCTATAAAGGAATATTTCTTTGTTCTGTCAAACAATATTAATTATGTTTATTTCAAAGCAAAAGATTCATTAGGACGAGTCGACTCAATTATAGTAGTAAGTCGTCAGTATCATTTTTACTTTTTGGGTTGGTGTAAACCAAGGTGGCTGCTACTCCTACACCAATAGGGTCTGGTGCTGGAGCATTAAATTTTGGTGCCACTTGTCTAGAAACATTTTGCTAACCCTTCCCTTGAAGGGTATCTGTGTTGAACCATTTGGTGTCTTCCTCACCACCTTCGAAGAAGTGTTTGGTGCTTACCCTCTATCTACCTTCGAAGAAGCGTGTTCGGGCTGCAACTGGAAATGTATGCACAAGTCAACTTCCAAATGGTTGCAACCCCCACTTAATGGTGCAATTTCATTCTCGTGTAAAAATTTGGTCAACCCTAACAATTTTTCTAAAATGGGCTTAAACCATTCATTGAAACTCACACCTTCGAAGCAGGTGTATTGGTGTGAAACATTTGGTGCTTACCCTAACACTTTTAAAATGGTGTTTTAACATTCAGTGAAAATCTCACACCTTCGCGCAAGATAGTGTTTTGCTAAGGTTAAAAGATGCACAAGTGCAAACTTCTTAAATGGTGCTATTCTTTCTGAACATTGAACATTTTTCAAACCAATTTTTCTATGTTTTAGCACTTGAAGACCAAATTCTGCACCAATAATAACACTCCTGCAATAAAAACCTCGCAATCAAGTTAACACTTTAACACCTATACATTTTTTACTTTTTATTCAAAATAAGAGTGTACAGTAAACAAACATACATTCATGCAATATCTCAAATATGGTGTACATATAGAGAAAAACAAAAGATCAGTACTGACATTAATCAAAAACTGGGACTTTAAATCAAAAGCAGCTTTCTGTAATCGTGTAAGTGTTTTAAAAGAAATAATGTGAAGAAAAGTTAAACTAATATTTTTTGGAGCTAGTTACTCTGAAT
>SCLH01002146.1:126969-140539 GCA_004367855.1 Oikopleura vanhoeffeni
CCTAGGGTCTTATTTATTTTGAAAAAGCCTGAGGGCTCGTGGTTTAACCGCTGTTAACCAGATGGTTGGTGGGAGTGGTACTGAACTGATGAAGTGAATCGCGAGATCAAGCATGATCTGTCATATGTTAAGAGGAGAAATGGTCTACCGTTCATCAGTTTAAGCCGTACCATCGCCCCAAAATGTCAAAAATCACTCACACCACCCCCTAATGGCCGGACTTTGAGCCTCATTACGGAAAAAATCTCTATAATCATATTGTCAACTACTTTAAAAGAAAAATAGCTTGCAATCGATATGAAAAATTTCTTTCTTTCATAAATAAAACAAACAAATTTCGAGTTAACTGGGTCTTGTAAAATCGATTGCAACTAATATAAAATGATCTATTATGACGTTATATAGTCTATCTAGAAGTTATATCCGAAAATCGGTTATGGTGATTGACCCCGAAAAAGCGAAAATGTTCAGTTCACAGGAGACTGAAAAAATACGAGCTTCTGATTGGTTCAAAATTATTTTTCTAAAATTGTCACTTTTATTTCGTCCGACGAAAAAAAAAAAGTGACAAAAGGTCACGGTGCCACAAATTAGTTCATCTGTTATGCCCAAATTCGGCAGTAATTTAATCTGTTTGTCTAGCCACCAGACGAAAAAAAAGTGACAATTATAAAAAAACTTAGGCTGTAGGTGAAAAAATAAGCAATGAGCAACAGCGAAGGCAATATGTGACACTTTTTAGGTA
Source organism: Oikopleura vanhoeffeni (assembly GCA_004367855.1). Lineage (NCBI taxonomy): Eukaryota > Metazoa > Chordata > Appendicularia > Copelata > Oikopleuridae > Oikopleura > Oikopleura vanhoeffeni. The sequence continues at coordinate 127,715 of SCLH01002146.1, forward strand.
AATCAATGCTTAAAAAAGCTCAAATCACGCAATAAAGGCAATTTTTTTGCCAAAATCTTGTTTTAAACTTATGATCCTGAGATTAAGATGCATGTAGGAAAATCGTCTGATGACAATGACTTCAAACAACGTTCAAATTTTTGACATTGAAATTTTTTAAACTCTATGATTTATACAACAAGAAATTAGTTCACCCAAGTATGTTTACAAAAATTTAACTGGGTGCACAAACCAAAAACCCAAATCAGTTGTAAATGAAGCTTGCAAAAAATATCGCATCAAATTAATATAAAACCTAGTAAAATAATAATATGATACCACTCATCAAACTCTAACCTGTTATTTTTGACAATAAAACTGGTCAGTACAAAAAATTGATGACCGTGAAATTCCGGTGTTCTTAATCTAAATTTCATAAATATCAATCTCAGCAAATGTAGTATTACTTAATTCGACCAACTTGCGCGAATTAATAACACAACCGCCATTTCTGTTAAATGATGCGTTCATTTGAAAATTAAGGATATTGCTAATTTAAAATATATCTAGTATAATCAGGATTCCTGAAAATCAAGCTTATACGGCTATTATGGTCAGAAGAAGAACTCCTCTAGAAACAGTTGAGCAGAGAAAAGTCCATAACTTTTTCACCTAAAATTTAAATTTAAACATGAAAATTTGAATGTTTTTTACGTCAGTCTACAGGCCCGATAAAAATTCAATTATAAAATAAAAGTTCGAACTCCTTACAGTGTGAATTATTTTGATATGCATTGAAAAATATTCCAAGTAATTCCAAAGAATTTTCTGAATATTATTGTGGGGATTCTTAACACTCACTTTATTGGTCTTAAAGGTGAACAAAACAGCCATTAAAAAATTAACTATTGCATGCCTGGTCACAAAAATTAGTCACTTAAATCGACTTACCGAAGATTTAACAAAAAGACAAATAAATTAAAGCTAAAGTTTTGCTGATGGCGTTTTATACAAATATATCAAGCTTTATTGTTTTTTTCATCTCAACCTAAAGACATTATATCAACGGAACGGGTCATTTAGGGCAAAAAGGATGCATTAATTTTGACACACAATTTTGCTCAAATTTAAAGCCAATATTTTCAAGCAAAACTGCAAAGCACGATGAAATTTATACTTCCTAGTGTTCGCTTGTTGGGACTAATTAAAAGTGTGTCCTGGAAAATGAAAGTTTGTCAGACTTAAAAAAAAAATATCAAATGTGCCAAACTTTCTATAGAAAGTCTATCGGACAAGTTGAGGCCTGAAAATAGTGTCAAAACTCATAGAATTGGGATTTTTTTAACCAGTTTTAAGTGACAAGACATTATATTACTGAACGTATATAGAATGAATTTTGTTTGGAAAAGTACTCGTATACCCAGAACTATTAAAAAGATTTGAAAATAATTTTTAGGGCAACAACCATGACTTATTATTTACTAGATATGAACGAACTTTTAAGGTTAACAAAAAACTTATCAAATCTAAATCAAATCTTGAATATGTCTGCTCACGACCGATAATGAATTGCGGACGGCTTTGAGGAATAACAGTGGAAAAATCACTCTGAAATTCGCTGACTATATTTTTTCAGACAAAAAGAGGTTAACAAACGAATCTTGGCAGAGTCGTTTCACTGAAAAAGTGCAATAGGAGGGAAATGATAAACAAACCTTCTGAGAGCAGCCCTTATAGTCTTGTTAATCTCAATCAAGGGGAAAATCTTGGAATTAACAAACATTTTTTAGCCTAATCTCAGTGAACAGTACATTGATATTATTATGGAATCAGTTAACTCAAGTCTTGAGTCGGGAAATTTTTATGAGTTTTGGAAAGTATCTAGAGTTACTCCATACCTAAAAAGGGCAGAATCAAAGAGTGATAAGTGGTTATTGACCAATTTCAGTTGATGACATAATTGTACGTATTGAGAAAGTTGCCTAAGCACAACTTCAATTTTCTGAAACAAAATGATCTAATGTTTTGACAATCAGCATGGTTTCAGATCGGCCCATTCATGCAGTATTGCGCATCGTTCATATTAGTAATAATACATGAAAAATTTTCACAAAAATTCATATAGCGCTTGAATCAATGGGCTAACGAATTCGGTCATCTGCTCATGCGAATTATAATCTCACAAAAAGCTATTGCAATGATACAACTTTCAAATGATTTGAAACTGTTTATCAAATTGACTTTTTAATGTACAAAAAGACGACCAAAGAAGTTCCAAACGTTTTTTGCCGGCACCGGGGGTCCTTCTAGGTTCCGGACTGGGACGGTCTCGTTTTTCAAGCCGGGTAAATAGGCGATACAAGTAGGTAAAACTCAGTAGAGTTAGTATAGTACCAGAGTAATCGTCGTATTTAATGCAGTACTCATAAATGTCAAAGAAAAATTTTAAAATCATCGAAGTCATTGTATATGCTGACGACATAGGTTCACTCCTAAACGGTGATTCTGAAGAAGAGGTTAACAAAACAAGTAGCTGAATGTTTTTGAAGCAATCGATTTTTGAGTTTTCGAAAAACAACATATCAATTGCTAAAAATAAAAACTCTAGGGTTCAAAATTGTAATGGAGGTGAATAAGATTTGAAATTATGGGACAAATTAATCATATATTGAAAAAAAATGAAAGCGGCCAATCATAATGTGCTAAGTCATGCGTGACTACGGAACCGTAAAACGGGGGTATACAAAACTCGTAGCACAATTTATTAACATAGGTACTAACCAAGGCCTCGCGAGGGGTGGTGTTACTATGATTATTTGTTAGTGAGAAGCGCCGCGCAGAGGACCAAGAGAGGTGCAGTACTAATATATTATTATGAAGAATTGAAATATAACATCGGTGCCATGATAATCAGGGAGCGGACCTAGTTAGTGTAAGGGACTAATATCCATCATGATGCCCGAGTAACTTTAAATCATGAAACTATTGAACAGCTGTTAACAAATTTTTTAATACATAGATCGGTTTCGTAGCTCATTAGTTTTTCAAAGCCATATTTTCGTGCCGGAAAAAAGCTACATTTTGACTAGAATTTTAGAGATTATCAACATTTTTAAATTCAGTAAAGAACCGGTAAATAAAAACAAAATTTCCGAAATACGGTAATAAGTCGAAAAATTTTGTTTTACAAAAAATTGCTATTTCGAAAATCCTCCTATGCCGATGAAAATCACGGATTCTCGAGAATGTGACCATGCGAAATCTCTGAATTTCTCTATTGTGACGTAGTAATAAAATACGGAATAAATAAAAGGGATCGATATATAACAAGATGCATGTAATTAGCACTGAAATTCAGATACAAATCTAGGGTAAAAGTTTACAATAATTTTTGACTTTTGAAGTCCAGTTCTAAGGTTAAATTATCAAAGGGGAAATTAAAGGCGGGAAAAAATATTATATATTTTGACAGGTGATCGTACAAATATCATTTTAAGCGATATCCATGTCTTTAAAAAAGGTGTTAACCTACTATTAAAGACTGCTCGAGTTACATTATTATTCAAAAAACAATGCGGATTTTTCTTAGAACTAATTTATCCCTAGATTTTCTTCTAAATTTCAATGTTAATTAATAATCGTATTATATATCGATGCTCTTTTTATTTCGTATTTTTGACGAAATTCGAAATCTTAATTTTTTTTACCGAAAACTCAATTTTAAGTCAATGAAATTTCATTTTTTGCGGTGGAGAAGATTTCATATCAAAAAAAAATACATACTATTTTATTTTCATCTTTTATGATTCTGAAGACAAGCACTAGTCATGCGTAAAACAACTAATAAATTTGTACAACTCTTTCGCCGTCGGGTTTTTTTCAGATGGGCGTTATTGTCAGGCGATTGATTTGAAAGAATGCTTAACATCTAGTATCGGGACAGTTTTACGCCGTTTACGGGATAAATTGAAACGATCAAGTTTTCACAGCAAGAGTCATAGGACGTGATTACTTTTTTTACAGAATATTAAGCAATATGAGGTTTTTATGTAAATTTTCCAGCAATTGAAGAACTTTATAGGCTTTTAAACAGTGTTCATGATCGAACAGACAAAAAATACCCGAAATCTGCTTATAATTAATTTTTAAAACTCATCAAAAATTTTGCCTGTTGTTTCCAAGGCGTTCAACAAATAACCCAGTAGAATAAGATCCATGCTTGGCAACTTTTGCGTTCAAAAATGAACTTAAAATCATTTTAATACGAGTGAGTGTCAACATCCTATGACCAAAACGCACTTTTTGTAGAGAATGTGATATTAAGATGAAAATGAAAATTACATTATAAACTAAATGAAGCACGATATACTCATAAATTTGCTCATTTTAATGCGATGAAACAGTTTTTTAGCGTTAAACACAGTATAGGTGTTTAAACTAAATCTTAATCGCCTATCACTGGCAATTCAAATTTTATTTTTAAAAAGGGCTATCTGCCCGATATAAACGAAATCCTTGAGGTTTTAATTATCAATATTAAGACATTAATAAAAAAACTGTTTGTTTGTTTGGCGAGATATATTATATGCATTTTTTTATAGTAAAACTCCTATATATAAGCTTTCGATTTATTTCAAAATCATGCTGACGATCATTGAAATAACGAAAAGCTTATATAGAATGTAGTTTTACTGATAAAAAGTCATATAATAAAAAAACTTTAACATTGCAAAAAATTGTATTTTTATTTAATCATAGATATTTCGTTTTTCCTCATGTTTTTGGCATCATGTAGTTTTCAAGTGAATTTCATAAAAAAATAATATAATATAATTTTTTTTTTGATATTATGTAATCTGAAGCATTCTAAGGGGGTTTTGGTCGCTTGAATGGAATTTTTTCGATAGGAATATATATATTTTTATTTGTTTTCGGAGTATTCGTCATTAAATTCAAGCAGAAGTTATTTTTGAAGTTCATTCGAAAAAAATATCAGGAAAAAAACTGCTGAAATTTCTTAAATTTATTCGGTAGTAAACTTTGTTATCACGCTTAATAAATTTAAGGACGAGGCGACACCAATTATGTCTGAAATATGATCATCAGCTCTTGACACACACAAAATCAAAAATAAAAACTGAATTTAAAAAAATAGATGATTGGATCGACCTGTGCATAAAACATATTAATTTCTCAAACTTTTCTTAAATTCTCACATTCCATAAAAAAATGATTTCACTTATTTGTTGTTTTCCCCAACAAACTTTAGCTTGAAAACTGAAGTACTCCATATACAGGGTGTAACGACTGTATTTAAAACCCCACCCTTTTTTGGCTTGGGTAAAATTTATGTTTGTAGTGGTTCAACCATATCGTCATTTGAAGTACTGAGAGTACTCTTTAAAACCGTTCATCGAAAATTTCGAAAACTCCAAACAAATAATGAGCCAGTTAGGAAAATGACAGTTCTGAAATTCTAGTTTAAATTTCTAGAAAGTGTAAAAATCACACATTTTTCCATAAAGTGATCACCTATTTTATTGTATCAATAAATTATTGTGCTAGTAAATTTGAGGTACTCTATTGCTTTATTTATTTGTTGTCACCTGCGAGAACAATCTGTTATCACCTTAAAACTGAAGATTATTTGATGAAATTGAAAGCTATTTTAAAAAAATTTATGTGGTAAAAACCTATGAAAATTCATTGAATATATCTCGAAAAAAAATACAATAAATTCTTTATCAAACAAAAGTCACTTCGAGGATGTTCCTAATTCTGCCGGAAAAATAGAAAAGTACAATGTCGAAAAAACATTTTGATTCAAATTTTGAAAAAAACTGAGAGAAAAAGTCTGATGTAAAATTTGTATCGGTATTTGAAATAATATTTTCAACAAAAAATTTCGAAACAATTTTATAAATAAAATTTCTAAAAAAATTATCGAAATAAAACAAAATCATGAAAAAATGGTATAAAATTTTTATATGAAACTGTTTAAAGGGGGTGGCATAAACCCGGCATCCTGGAGTCAATATAACTTACCAAAATAGTAAGTCAGTATATTTTTTCATGCTTATTATCGTTAGCTGAACCGATTTAAATATGTTTTAGCTTCATAAAATTATTTTTATCCATTAGGAAAGATTTGAGTTCGGGTTTTTATCTTTGCGTGAAGTTTTGAAAAAAAATCGAAGCATTATTGAAAATTTTCCGCATTTATTGTCCAATTTTTTTTTGTTTTAATAACTGAAATCTGTGGGTAAAAACAAAAAAAAAAGACACTTCAACTTTTTTCATGATCCCTACATATTTCTGACCGCTGTTTGAAAATCATAAAATTTTTATTTTTCATTTCTTATCGACTTTTTCAGAAAATTATGAAAATTTCCCCGAATCAAGTCCAAAATTTTTATTCGTGGTTTTTTGAACTCTCTATGAAAAATCATGCAGAATCACATATTAAATGTTTTGGCATCTATTAAATCGCCGTATGTCAACTAATCGGTAGGTCGCGCGATTATCATTTTGAAACTGTTGATGAAATTTTTAACACTTGACTGTGCACTGGATAAGTGCCATTCGGCACTGAATCTTTAGAAAATTTATGGTTGTTGAAAAATTCCCAATTAAATGGTGGTGGTAAAGGTGCCATTTGTTTAATAGTCAGAACATTTTTCAATATCAAAACGCATTTAAAGGTCAATTTTTATCTCATAAAAAAGCTGTTTTTCTCTACTTTTTGCCAATTTTTACCCTTTTTCATGGAAAAAACCTTTGATATTTAAGAAATTTTCGACTGTGCAGAGTGATTAGAGAACTAATTAGCGAGTACACCCGACAATGTCTGAAGTTTATTATATCGTCTTTAAAAATTTATAGTCGGGTTAAGTTGGAAAATGATGCACAGTGCAAAGTGTTATTTTGTATTTTTAACTATAGTTAGTTATGTTTACGAAATAAAAATGAAAACGTTTGTAAGAATGAACACTTTTATTGAAGATAAGAAGTAAAAAAAATAAATTTCCACATTTTTTTTGTTTCATATCCCCCCTTTATCACTCTTTGGTTAGAATGCGTAGCCACTACTCCTTCTAACGTGTGATTTTAACGTTATGGCTACGCATTCTAACCAAAAGGTGATAAAGGGATATATTGCTCTGAAAAAAATCTAACAATCAGCTGGACTTATGCCACCCCCTTAAACAATTTTGAAAGAAGAATTGTCGAAATCAAACAAACTTATCAAAAAATTGCATAAACTTCATTTGAAAAACAGTTTCAAATAATTTTGAAAAAACTCTATGAATTATTAAACGAAAATTTTGATGCATATTAAGAACCAAAAATAAAGTAAAAAAAATTTCGAATAAAATTTTGAAAAAATTTTCGATAAAAAATCGTCGGTTTTTGGTACCTTTCAATCACGCCTCAAAATAATTCTAGGGCGTGGGTCGTAAGTGTGCCCTATTTTTTGCTATGAAGAGAGATATAAAAAGGAGATAAAAGTCATCCCTTTTGGAAGCCTGGTGCTGAGTCAATTCTAGAACACCCAAGCATTTTTTCTAAGTAAAACTTCTATTAGGCCTCACATACAACGCGTCTGAAAATTCACACAGAGTACAGGATGAATGAGTTAACTAATATGTTTGGCCCATTTTTTTTGAATTTCGCTCTTGTNTTTTTTAGAATCCCTCTTGAACGCCGATTTTTACAATTTTTCGTCTTCAAACTGATACTTCTTTAAGACGAAGGTTCAGAATAAGACCGTTTTTTGACTGAGGTAGATTAATAAAGTGTCGGGAATATGTTTGGCTCGGATTTTTGAATTTTACTTGGAATTCTAGGAACTTGACTTTAAAATGAACCGGAAATAAAAACTTCGAAAAAACAAGTCGTCCTATTTTAATCAAAGTACCACCAAATTGAAGCTGAGATTATACTGATCAAAAAATCTGCTTACAACTAATAGAACCAATCAGCGTCAACTTCGATAATTAGGTTTAAGATTTTTGCTCAAAAATTATTGAAATTTCTAAAATTCGATTAAGACATTTCCGATGATTTTAATTAATTTTAATTATATGCACTGTTTTTGACGGTTTATATTCACCAATAAAAATAACCATATCATGGCGGAATACCAGTGTTATGCGAGTTGATGCAAAAAAATATTCAAATTTAGGAAATTCTATATTCTGTTTTGAAAAAAGATTGCAACCATGAGATTCTGAAGGTCAACGTCAGTCATAATCCATATTAATATATCATAAATTAATTCCATAAAGGGCTCAAAAAATCACGACACCTACCCCTTATGCATCATAGACTATTGTTCAGATTATGATTCATAGTCCTGCGCGATAATTCAAATTTTTCATATATCCCTTTATGACCTTTTGATTAATCTAAGAGATGTGGGTTGAGGGAGCCAATCTTAACACTCCTAAGACCCCTTCTAGCCACTCATGAGGCCGCTTTCTCTTCTTTTCAGCCCATATCTCTTAGATTAATCAAAAGATCATAAAGGGATATTTGCCTTTTCCGTTTTAGACCTGTCGGGTTACAGCCTGATATCATATGTTGAAAATTCCAGGTATTAAGAAGTCCACCATTAAAAACATCAAAGCGGCTGAAATCCTCTAAAATTATTATCACAATAAACAAGCCCAAATTTGCATGTATCTACCATATGTCAACTATTTTTTCGACGTCAATAACGGCACTGAAATCAATACATATTTAATAACCCCTTCCAATCGGTAAACCGAAGTATTTGGGCCAAAAATAGTTCACCAAACTCCTCTTAATAAATAATAGGTTTTTGCTTCTAGCATTTCTGGTCAGTGAAGAAAGTTGGTGCTGACAAAACTCGAATTAAAAATATTTCTAATTCGACACAACTAGTAAGGGGGTTGTATTGGTGAAGGACTTTTGAACGGGTTTGAAGTGATTTTAGCTGACAAAGCAATTAAGGATGATATTAAAGTGATGAATTATACTCGCTTGAAATAATTAATATTTTTCGCTTGTTGAACATCCAAGAAACTAAGTTTAACTTAAAGCTAAAAAAGTTGACTTATTTTTATGTCTTATGTAACATAAGTTATGTTTTTTAATAATTATACAATTTTTGACATGCAATATTTTCTAAAACTATAAGAAGTTTCAATATTTGGAATTTTCATAACAATGTTTTTTTAACTAACTTATCCCTTTATCACACTTTGCTTAGAATGCGTAACCAAATAGGAGAATCAATAGAAGAATTACATAGAATAATCGACGTGGCTACGCATTCTAAGCAAAGTGTGATAAAGGGATATAAACTAACTTTTTCCTGATGCTTTCCAAAAAAAGTTCAAATGCTTATTCATTTTTTATCATAAGATTTTTATTTAAAGATTCATTCGATACGAAACTTTTATCACTTGCATTTGGAATACCTTCAAGACAGGGATCGAAGCAATTAAATCGAATCGCAAAAACCGTTTTTTTTTCCATTTTTTCGAGAAGGCCACCGTTTTGGTTTAATTGTTTTGAGAAGGCCAATTCAATTCCATTGAAGTTACTTTGTTTAAATTTTCCAGCCTTCATTATTCATGCTAAAAATCATTTCATGAATGTTTTTCAAAGATTTTTGCGATCATTTAAATCTTGACAAATATCACAAAAAAAATTTTAATCACCAAAAATGTTCAGTTTACCCGTTATCAAACAAGTGTCAGCATGAATATTCCAGCGTCCTTAATTTATTACTATTAACATTCGTATTTTTAAGTAACTTAGCAAAGATTAAACTTGACAGTTTTTATATAGCACCTCCAATTAGGTTTTCAGAGCCACAGAAAATTTAAAATTAAGTGAAAAATTAGAAATTTTAAAAATTGCATTCAATCGATGTTTTCAAGGACAGACCAAAAATAAACCATAAAATAGCTAAAGCCACATATTATATTTAATTCCGCTCACTTGATTTTAAATCGCAAAAAAAAATTCGTGAAAAAGCAACGAAATTACCACCAATCGATTTTAAGTTATTTGAATTAATATTAATGTGCCCAAAAACAATTTTAATTAAATTATAAAAACAGTCCAAAATGGTTCCTAATGCCGCCGGGTACCCCCTTAACCGGTTGGTTGGTACAAACAGCTATGTCGACTGGATGAATGTCATTGTTGTCTCGCGATTATAAGCTTTCATAATATTTATCAATTTCTGCTATTATGGTTTATTTTCTAATGTGTCGATTTTTAATTTAATAATTCAAGAGTTAGTATTGTAATAAATCAATAACAGGTAATGAAAAAAAGGTTCATATAATTAAAAATATCATCTTCAGAAACTCTACAACCTCCTTAAATATTTCCTTCTTTGTCAATATTTTTTATCGATTTTAAGGAGGGAGCGGCGCTATTTTCGCTCCCTCGATCGAACACTACTAATACCTCGGATAGAGGAGCTCACGGCCATAATTAACGCAAAGTCAAAATCAATTATTTTATTAGGAGATTCTTATTTTTCTGCTGCATTCTTTTTTGAGTAATTGAGCACATTTCTTACTGAAGATTTTTTTGATCTGATGCTGATATGGCTTTGACTGCAAAACATTGCTCGGAGACGATTAATTCACGCTGTGAAATGGAGATTACCGCAGCGAAGAATGTGGGTTGTTATCAAAAAGATTTCATGGTGAGTAGACATCATGAGAATCGAGTACAGGGATACTAGTGTTAGGTCAGAACGGCTAAACATTTTTGTAATTATGTTCAAGTTGAAGCCCTTGAAAATAGTACCTTTTTTTTATTTTTAGCTAGTGCTCAAAAATGCGAAACCGTTTTTGAAATTGCCTATGTTAAAGATTGAAATTTTTAATTTCTTTGAAAAAATTCCTAAGTTAAATTTCAAGCTTATACATATGCCATTTTGAAAACAGGTTTTTATTTTTTCAACAGTGAATAAAAATTTATAAAATTTTTTAACTGAACTAAATATTTAAAAGGCTACAATTAAAATAAAACTAAAAAATTTTTGGCAATAAAAATAATGCCGTTCTCACCTTATACTCATGGTCTGGAAGTTTTTTGTTTAAAAATTTGAATTTATCAATAAGTTTTGTTATAATAGTTTTTGTACATTCGAAAGAAACTCAGAAACGAGTATAGTTTTTCATATCATTTCAGTCTTAATTCTTCGGTCTTTAAACTTGGTCATAATCTGTGAAATTCAAAGGAAAAAAATATTCTACGAATTTTTTTTCAATTTGCTCACTAAAAATGTATCAAATATAGCGAAAAAGACTGTTTTTTGCTATTTTAGCCACGGAAAGTTGTATTTTTTTTACATCTTACATGGCAAACTATTTTAAACAGAACATAAGCTTTTTGAGATAATTTTCTGTTGAAGTTCTTTGTCCGATGTAACGATTTTATTTTAAGCTCCCAGGAATACGATTTGAAAATTTATTTTTTGACATCCATGTCATTGTATGACATTTTCAAATGTTCCAAACGATTCGTAACTTGAATGTTTCTGGAAGCAGTATAATAAACTATGACCAAATATTAAACCGTTCGAGCGCTAGAGCAGAAAACATGTTTTATTTTGGACAGTTAGAAAAAAATTTAAATTAAAACTAAGTTTATTTCGCTAGTTTCCTTTTATTAAGCATATCATGATGAAAAATTTGAAACAGAACAAAAAATAGGCAAAAAAATCAGCGAAATTATTTCTAAATTAGTTAAATTGTAATTTTGAGCGCTCACCTCGAAATGCGCAAAGAATTGATAAAATTGTGGGCTTAAGGGAGTACTGGTCGCATTTAGAGACTCGACATGAAATGTTTCCAGATTATTTTTAAAAATGTTTTTTTCTGAAAATACGGACAAAATAAGTTGGATCAGATGTCTTTTGATTTTCAATTTGTCAAAAAAAATAATTTTTATCGGATAGAAAATTTTAATCAAGATTTTGTCGAAATTTGGGAAATTTCTGATAATTTGAATCGCTCCTTTCGAAAAAACGAAAGATACAAAAAATGCAAAATTGTCGTAACTGGGGTTTTGCGCGTATCCTTAAGGATCGTATACATACCAGTTTTAGGTTTCTGCCGTCCAAAATCCAGGGAGGAGTAGTATTTTCCCCGAGGCACTCAAAATAAGGCCAAAAAACAGTTTTTTGCTCATTTAAGCGCTGGATAAATTTTGTTGAGTGAAACTGAACTTGGGGTTCTGCTCACGTTCTCTGTGGTCAATAAAAGCTATAAAAGTATTCTTATCTTCAAACTCAGGGAGGAGTAGGCTTTTGAAGTGAAAATAGTGCCACTTTTGAAAGGTCGTTCCTGATTGGTCGGCCATCAGAGGCCTTCGATTTGTTTTGTGAAAGCAAGATTAATGTTCAATTATCCCAAACTGAAATACATATGTTCGTGCTGTTTCCAGTACTTCATTGAGGCGACGCTGAAACCATGTTTTTGGCCTTAAAATGCGACCAGTACTCCTTAATACATTTTCCAGAAAAAATTTCTAGTAAAATGACTCTCAAATTGTTATGGAATATTTTAGTTCTCGTTCAAGGTAAAAGTCAATTTCAAGTTCAACGTATAAACTTGAAAATACCACCAAAATAATCGGAAGGGTCGACTTTCTCATGAAAATATTAGCAACTATGGGTTAATGATGTACTCAAAAGTCATTAAAGATCACATATCACAGGGAATTTTTGCTCGCTGGCGCCTTTTCAGTACATAATTGACCCATAGTTGCTAATAAATTCATCAAAAAGTCGACCCTCCAATTCTTATGAGGGTACTTACAAGTCTCGAAGATGAACTTGAAATTGAAGGT
>SCLH01002146.1:145519-165564 GCA_004367855.1 Oikopleura vanhoeffeni
TTATTGGTCAAAAAAAATTATCTACAATCGCATATAAAAATATTTCACAAATTCTGTATTCGCCGAAAATTATTTCTTCAAATACCTTGCTATAGTTAAATATAGGCAAAATATCAATTGTTTTGGAAACCGGACTATTTCTCACGAACGCTACATGCGTTTTTTACTCTTTTTTCAAATAATCTTCGTGAATCTCTAAGCTTAATTTCCAACTGAAAGAAATTTAAATAATTTTTGTCAGTTTTCTCGCAATCTCTATTTTATGCAGATCTACTGCGCGCCATCATTACATTGATAAGGCTGAAAATTGAAAAAGGGGCAAAAATCTTAACAATTATAATAATGAAATACTTTTATTGATAGTTATTTTTTGCTGTAATTATTATTTTCGTAATTTGAGACTATCTTATGTCTAGTATTTTAAATAAATTAATTGTTTTTGCAAGCAAATCCAAAATTCTAGAACTAGTTATTCCATAGTAATAAACTTTTTTTTGCTTGCAATCAATTTCTCGCGTGCTGGATGGTCGGATACCAGAAAAATAATCCCGAATCAGAGACCGTGGTCGAAAATAACTACTGCACCCACAATCCCCTTAACTCGTAGACATTAGACATGAATCTGTACCCAGACTCGATTTCCGGCAACTAGTGACGATTTTTATAAATCGAGCCATATAAGCAAAGTTTCATTATCAACATACATTTTTCAATAGCTTAACATAATATTCAGCCAATTTGCTATACAATTAACAAAAACAAAATTAAAACGAATTAAAAGGCATTTAATGAGGATAAGAAAACAAAAAGTTGCGAAATTTTCTGTCACTCGACTATAAAAGTGCAATTATGAGATGAAATTAAACCTTAATTTATATTTAAAACTACCTCATATTAAACTTCAAATGATTTTCTATCGCTCTGTCTAAACATAATTATATGGTTTGCAAAATTCTCTAGTAAATGTCTCTTAAATTTGTTGTGAAAATATATTTTGTTGTGAAATATATATCTTTCATGCGTAGGCGTCTCATGTTCCTTTTTTTCAAAGTTTTGACTTCTAGAAATGCATCTATTTAAACCGGAGGCATATCTGTAATGCAATTAAAGTTCTAGAAATTCTGTCACGATCTTTTTAACGGGTCTTCCGCATGATGTTGAGTAATTATTGAAACAAAATATATATAGTCCCAATATACGTAAATTTTGAAAAAAGACTCAATTACGTCAAAAAATTCCAGGGTCAACTTCAAACGTTTTAAAGAACTTTTCTCATTCCATGAAAGTCTGAATAATATAACGTGACGAAATAATCCAAAAAATAAGGTTTAAAATATGTCATAATATAATCCCTATTTCTTGAAAAATAAGAGTCAACGTGCATTTTTGGAAAATATCATTATGTTTCAAAACTTAATTATAGGTGTTTATCATCCAACAAATTTTTTTGGCGTAATTTGGTACCTATTTGTGTTCTGAAGCCCAAAACCTTATTTCTCAATTTGACACGTCACGTGGGATCGTTGGTTTGAACTTTATGGTAAATGGGAAAAAAGTCTTAAAAACTCCTAAAGAACATCTTCACTTACTTCAAAACGTGATTTAAGCATTCTAAAAAAAACAGTACTATTCTGACCGACCTTATTTCTTGAATATACGGTCACGTGATCATTTTTGGGCTTTGGTGTGACGGAAAAAAGTCTTAGATTTTTTTTCTGATTACAATGAAAGGTTATTTGTTGATTCAAAAATTTTTTGCAAAAAATAAGTACTGTAATACAGTAAAAATTGTCCGAAAAAAAAGGCACAAACATCATTTTGTCTTCAAGTCAATCGATAAGTTTATAACTGATCTTGTCATTAATTTTTAAGCGTCGAAAAATGCGATTTAATGGTGAATGGTCACTACTTGCCGGAAATTGAGTCTACGAGTTAACATTTAAATTTATTCGTATCTTCGGACAGATATTTTTTCTAGAAGTGAAATTTCAAAATTTTCAGTTAAAGTATTCCATGAAACAAATTATTTATTTTAAAAATTAATGAAATCAATCAAAAATTGTCCACACTGTCACTTGATTATTATTTAAAATTAAAATAATAAAAAAAGTGCATTAATCTCCTTTGATTTGGGAAATTATTAATTTTTCATAAAAATTTGTGATTTTTTCATCATTTTTTCACTTTTTTAAAATTACTTTTGATTGATGATATATAGATCTCATCGGATGAATGTGTGACGCAGGGCAGATACTTGTGCGTTGGCACCCATAAAAATTAAATTTATAAAGACTACGATGAGCACGTATCACGTGATATAATACACCTTGGTTTTCCAACTATATTTTCTAGCACTGAAAATCAAAATTCTAGAATTTGAAATGATTGATGCTAAAATATAACTTTTCAACTTCCTATTGCAGAAGTAATTGGAGCTTCAACTACCTTGAGCTTTCTGTAAACAACGTTCAAAGTAGAGCCGATATATTGGCTCTGGTGCCTTGGCAGAACTTTTTTTTCTGTGATTCCAGGGGTTATTGGTAAAATAAAGTGTTATCGATTCTTCGTCTATTAGGAAGCGCCGAAAAACTCAAAACTGCGTTAACCACCCCCTTAAAGAGAAGAGATTAAATGTTATTCTCACCGATGAACATATTTGTTACCATTTCACCTTAATTAAACGTATTGATAGCAAATCGTAAAATCTGAAAACCTGTATGAAAAAGTTCAAATATTATGTATATTGTATCAAATTATTTGTATGTAACAAATAGCACAACAGTAATCAAGGATTCCTCACCTTGCGTCGGTCGGCTTCAATATTTCGTCAGTATGATAAATGCGATTGACTGTACTCTTTGTAAGTTGGAAGAAACGCTCGCTAAAAGAGGAATCCCATTTTAGTATGCTATGTTTTTTTAATTTTCTGACCAAACTGTCAGAGAAAATTTCATCGTTAAATATTTTTGCTTGTAGATGAATATGGGTCCGACAAAATACCTCAATTCGAATAGTCGTGAAGACGAACTGATTATTGTCCATTACGCAACCGACGAATCAATCGATTTTGAACGTTTATTTAAAGCCAAAGGTACGTATAAAATCTCTAAAATCTGTTTATATCAAATTATCAATATAACTTATAAACTTTTAGTTTTGAATTGAAATTACAATTTGTAATTTCGTAAGATGATTTTCGATTATTCAACATAAATATAATATATTATTTTTGATCATATCCTTTTTCCAACCTGAGTGGATCTTGAAAATGAGGGTAATCTCTGTAGCGCGTGTTCAAATCCCACTGAAGTAGAGATAAAGTATAGAGATAGCTCCCATTATTAAGATCCACTTAGGTTTGAAAAAAGATATAATATAAATATAATTTTTAATTTTTTTCTGGAAAATCAATCTCTTCCGTCAGTTTTGCGTAAAAGAAAATGATGACTAGGATATTAATAACCAGACAAAACATTTAAGGCTCGCTCCAGTCGGTTAATAACATATCATCATTAGTTTTCAGAGTGGCCGAAAACTTTTTAATGGCCTATTTCAGGGGCCTCCGTATAAAAACATCACTGTCCTGAATTTCAAGTAATTTTACGTATAGTATGTAAAATCTGCCAACAATATGAAGCTGAAGATTTTTCGAAAATCTTCATGATACACAATTATCAGTTTATTATCGTTTTGAGAATGGTACTAAATTAAGAAACTGCAGAAAATTGTCTTTCTGGTAACGTATAGCAACAAAAATACGATAAAAATCGATAGAAAACCTTTATATCTCAATATTTCTAAGATAACCGAATAGTAAATTTCCCGCGCTAACATTCAAGTTGAAGAATTAATTCTTAGTATGAAATTGCCAGTGAATAACTTCTGTATGCTTTAAATTCATACAATTTAAACTGTGGACCATTATTTCAAAATTTTTATGTATAAATAAATTATGCTTAATTTAATTTATCTTATTTTCCAATAGTAGAACCTTCGTTTTTGAATTTTCATGCATAAGTCTATAAAATAAGGTATAATTTAGTTGAAATTAAGGTTTGGCAAAAGCAGTTTTCAGTTTGTTACCGTCGAAATAATTCTTGCCCATTATTTTTTTGGAATTTACCGTGGAAAATAATTGGCTATGTTAGAAAGCATGTCTTAAAGAAGATTTTGGGTGACATTGTGGCACCTTAATTAAAAATGCAATTAGCTCGAATAGGGATCCCTTGTTTAAGGATGTTCTTAATTAACGATCTGTCACGTAAAAAGATGTCATATGATTAATTATTCGTTTTGTTCATAGCTTAAAGGTCAATCATGATCATTTCAATTTTAGGATACAGAAATCTTGACTCGGGACTCCCGACTCGGGAGTCATGAAACGGTAGGCTTCTCGTCGTCCGCGTCCAAATATACTTTATACAGTGGTGTGGTAAACCTAGCCGCTAGAAGTGTGGTGGCGCTAGCGTTGTGGTAGGGCGAGAGCTGTAAATAAATAAGATTCATGTACTTTTTGATACTGTATTTTGAATAATACAATTGATATATTTTAGAATTGACAAAATTGAGGCTCTTTGTTATCGCAAATAATGGAATTTTTCCTGATCTCAAAATTGTGAAAACTGAAACGTTAAAAAAGCTAATTATGGACAATTTTGAAGTTTATTGACAATCTTTGATCACAAAATACCATCTGAACTTTGTATCGAATTCTTATTGTTTTTTCATTTATACAAAATCAGAAATTTCATCAAATTATATAAACTACTTCTTACTTTTTGATTTTTGCCCATCTATTGTGAGATTTAACACTTATTTACATTATCTCACATTCTGTTCAGTTTATGTAAGATATTTATCATTGTTTCACCTTAAAAACTCAGAGAAGAGATACATTTTGAATTAATAAATCCGTCAGATTTGTAAGCAGGTTTGCGTTTGGACGAGCCATCCGTAGTTTGGATTTTTTTTGGATGCTGTTCAAGTATACTCAAAATTATATAAAATTACTCAAATGCAAATCGTGCAAAAATATTTTAGTGTTAAAAAACTTTGTTTCGAAAATGATTGTAATAAATCGAAAGCTCAACAATATATATTAGTGTCACTAAAGAAAAAACATATAACATATCTCAAAAAACAAATTGTGAACTATAATTGTGAAATAATTTATGAACATGTTCAAATATAGTCATAAAACAAGTGAAAACCCTATATTTTTGAATTGCGAACTAGCTGATAAAAACTTGAACGGAAAATCAATATGCGAAAGTAGATCAGAAATACTTAAAATTTGAGAATGCAGATAATCGTCGACTTTCAAGTTTTCACGTGAAAGTTTCTATATGATTTTGACAGTTTTTTCTTCAAAAATACTGTGTTTTTGACTTTTTTGTCTTTAATCATACTTTAATCATTTTTTGTCTTAATATCATACCTCGACTTTTATATCTAGTTGAATTTTTCTAGTTTGGTATAGTACATCAGAAGTTTTTAACAGTATAATGTACTAGACCTAACTAGCAAAGTCAAACTAGAGTCTTAACCTTTGGAATCACAGAGCTGATATATCGGCTTAAGCCTACCTAAAACCTTCTGAAAAGGGCAAAAAAAAATGTCGCAGACTTGTTTCTTCCGAATCCATCATGAAGAATTCTGCGACGATTCCAAAAATAATACTCAATTTCATTTTGGATATTTGGTTCAAGTATTACGGGGAATTGATTTTGAGATTTTTCACCGAAGTTTTACTTCCGAAAAAAATAATTCGAAACTGGACATCAAATGCAAATAAAAGATCATCCAGTTTACAGGAAAGTGTTTTGTGCATGCATAACAGTAAAAATAAAAAATAAATTCGGTATCTAGGGACAGATATTTTCTATTAAAAGTGAAATTTCAAAATTTGCAATTTTAGTATTCCATGAAAAAATTTATTTATTATAAAAATTAATTTGAGCAATCAAAAATGGTCCTCACTGTCACTTGATAACTATATCTACTTGAAAATAATAACAGAAGTGTAATTATCTGCTTTTATTAGGAAAAATAACATTTTTTTACGATAAATCGTAATTATTTCATCCAAATTCAAGACTAATTTATAAATTACTTGTGATTTATGATACATAGATCTAATCGGAGGAAACTTAAGGGGGTACAGTTCGGTTTTCAAAATTTTTTTTTAAAATTTGGGACCTAACTAATTCGGGTAAAAAATGAGAATGGAAATATTATTTTTTATTTTTAAAGTCAAGTTCGGCCAGGCGGCGCCTTCAAAGTCCTTCAAACTAAAATCACATCTCCTCCCTGAGTTTTCATCGGATTGTAGACTTTTTAATTGCAAAATGATCCTAAGAAAATTATCTTAAATCTCACCGAGGAAAATTTTTTAAATTTAATTTTTGTTCGTGAGATAATTTTTTCATCTTCCAAAATAAAATTCAAATTTTACAATTGCCAGATTAAAGAATCAAGCTTGATCATCTCATAAATAATTTGAATGTTGATATCGAATGTTATTATGAAAAATTGCTTTTGATGTTGGATTTAAAAAAAAAAAATTTGTTTTCTCTATATTACGGTCAACACATAATTTATATATAAAAGCATCAACCTTTTATTTGACGATCATCTTATTTGACGATTATCTCTTGAAAAGTTATAACTAACGGATTTTGGGAACTGCTTAGTATCGCGCATCAAAAAGTTTTTCAAAGTACGAACGCCGCGCAAAAATATATTTCTGATTTGTATTTATCCAAGCAGCTTTTAGCGAATATTGGCCTGCTGAGTTGAGTTTGAACTCACATATTTCGTTAATCAANGACATTGAATTGGACAATTCTGATGAAAATTTAAATAATTCTGAACGTGAAAATTTTTTGGAAAATTTGAATGGTGCAATTTTGATGAAAAATGCCGAACGAGCTGAGGAAATGTCCAAAAAAAATAAAATTAAGAAAAAACTAGCAAATTTTAACCGGATTTCCAATCAAGTCCAAAATTCAGATATTGTATCTGTTCCAGCATATAAAAAAGATTCGAAATAATATCGCTTAAGATTAAACTCAATTTTATTTAAGATAAGCTCAAAACTCAAAACAATTTTTCTTGATAACCAGACATTCAATTTCAATTTTGTTGATATTTATGAGATGATCAGGCTTGGTTCTTTAATCTGGCAATTGTAAAATTTGAATTTTTTATGTTATTTTGGAAAATAAAAAAATTATCTCACGAACCAGAATTAAATTTAGAAATTTTTCTCGGTGAGATTTAAGATAATTTTCATAGGATCATTTTGCAATTAAAAATTCTACAATCCGATGAAAACTCAGGGAGGAGATGTGATTTAAGTTTGAGGGACTTTGAAGGCGCCGCCTGGCCGAACTTGACTTTAAAAATAAAAAATAATAATTCCATTGTCATTTTTTTACCCGAATTAGTTAGGTCCCAAATTTTAAAAAAATTCTGAAAACCGAACTGTACCCCTTGAACGTAGTCCAAAACCTTTCGCATCGATTCCAAATTAAATACATGTATAATTTGCGACGACAGCTGTGAGCTTGTATCACATGATATGCTGAATCTTGCTTTTCCCACTATGTTTTCTAGAACAAAAAATATAAATTCTAGAATTGAAAATGTCGGATACAAAAATATATCTTTTCAACTTCCCAATGCAAAAAATTGAAACTCCAACTGCCCTGCGCTTTCTGTGAACCATATTCAAAGTAGAGCCGATATATCGGCTCTGGTGCCTTATCGGAACTTTTTTTATTGTGATTCCAGGGGTTAAGGGAGTGGGTGTTGCAAATGTGGGCCTTTTCCAAGATCATTTCTCGACAAACTAGCGAAGGGGATATTCCAAAAACATTTATCACTTAAGGGAGTNTCCATAGCTTAATAAATCTTTTTTGCTGCAATCAATTTCTCGCGTGCCTGGATGTCAGGATACTAGAAAAATAAATCCCGAATCAAGCCGTGTGAAATAATACTGCACCACATGATCCCTTAACTCGTAACATTTAAACATGCAATCTAATACCAGCACCGATTTCCGGCAATAGTGACATTATTATATCGAGCCTTATAAGACAAGTTTATTATCAACATACATTTTACTTCAATAGCTAACATAATATTAGCCATTTGCTATTCAAAAAAACAAAATTAAACGAATTAAAGCAATTTATATGAGATAAGAAAACCAACACAAGATGCTGACATTTCCACGACTTAAAAGCTGCATTATGAGTATGAAATTCAAACCTTAATTATATTTTATCATATTAACTTCAATATTTTCTTCGTCGTCTAAACTATTAATGTTTACACAATTCTTAGTAAATGTCTCTTTAAATTTGTTGAAAATATATTTTGTTGTGAAACTATATATCTTTTCATGCTAGACGTCTCAGTAATCCTTTTTCAAAGTTTTGACTTCTAGAATGCATTATTTAAACCGGAGCATATGTAATGCATTAAAGTTTAGAAATTCTTCCGATTCTTTTAACGGGTCTCCGCATAGATGAGTAATTGGGAAAAAAAACTATATATACCAATATACCGTAAATTTTGAAAAAAACTTCAATTACGTCATAAAAGATTCCAGGTCAATCTTAAACGTTTATAAACTTTTCTCATTACATAAAAGTCTAATTAAAAATCCACGTACGACAATAATCCCAAAAATAAGCGTTTAAAATTGTAAAATAAACCCCATACTTTTCTTGAAATTAGATCACTGAACATTTTTTGGAACACATCATCCTATACACTCTAAAATTAGGTGTTTATCATCCACACAAAATTTTCTTTGGTATATTGAGACCTATTGTTTTGAGCCAAACTTATTTTCAATTTTAAGTACCTTATCGTTTTTAACTTTAGTTACTTGGAAAAAATGCTAAAAACTCCTAGAACATCTTACACTTACTTCAAACGTGATTTAGCATTCTAAAACAAAACCAGTATATTTGACCGACCTTATTTCTCTGGAACTATCGGTCACGTGAATTCATTTTGGCCTTTGGCTTATGAAAAGTCTTAGATTTTTTTTCTGATTACAATAAAGTTTATTTGTTGATTCAAAAATTTTTTGCAAAAACTCACTTATCCAGTAAAAAATGCCGAAAAAAAGGCACAAACTCATTGATCCAAGTCAATCGATAAGTTTAATACTGATCTTTCATTAATTTTCAAGCGTCGAATGCGATTTAATGTGAATGGTCACTACTTGCGAATTGAGTCTACGAGTTACATTTAAATTTATTCGTAATCTTGGACAGATATTCTTTAGAGGAAATTCTCAAAATTTTCAATTAGTATTCCCATTGAAACAAATTATTTATTTTAAAAATTAATGAAATCAATCAAAAAATTGCTCCCACACTGTCACTTGATTATTATTTAAAATTAAAATAAGTAAAAAGTTGCATTCAATCTCTTTTGATTTGGAAATATTTTTTCATAAAAATTTGTGATTTTTTCATATTTTACTTTTAAACATACTGTTGATTGTATGATATAAGCATCTTCATCGGCCATGATGTCGTACGCAGGCAGAACATTGTGCGTTCGCACCCAATAAATAAATTTATAAAGATTACGCATGATCACGTATCACGTGATATAATTACACCTTGCTTCCAACTATATTTTACACTGAAATAAAAATCATAGATTTGAATGATATGCTAAAATATAACACTTTTCAACTTCCTATTAGCAGAAGTAATTGTAGCTTCAACTACCTTGATTCTTAGAACACCGTTCAAATAGACCGAATATGGCTCTCGTGCCATTTGTCAAGAACTTTTTTTCTGTGATTTCCAGCGTTATTCGGTAAAATACAAGTTTACGATCTTCGTCTTTAGGAAAGCGCCCGAAAAACTCAAAACTGCTTAACACCCTTAGAAAGACTTTAAAGTTATTCTTCACGACATGAACCATATTTGTTACCATCCCTGACTTAACTTATTAGCAAATCGTAAAATCTGAACACCTTGTATTGAAAAGTTTTCAAATATTATGTATATTTGTATCAATTATTGTAGTAAAAATAGCACACAGTAATCAGTTCCTCACTATGCCTCCGGTCGGCTTCATATCCGTCCAGTATGATAATGCGTTGACTGACTCTTTAATTGAAAGAAACGGCTCGCTTAAGAGCATCCACATCCTTACGACTATGCCTAGTTTTTTAAATTTTTCTACCAATCTCACGAAAAATTTCATCAGATTTAAATATTTCTTGCTTGTAAGGATAATATTGGGTCCGACAATAAATACCTAATTCGAATGAGTCGTGAAGACAACTGATTCATCTCCATTACGCAACCGACGAATCACATTGATCGTTTATTTAAAGCAAAGTACGTATAAATCTCTAAATCTGTTTATATCAAATTTCATATACTCTATAACTTATTATGAATTGAAATTATCCATTTGATTTGTAAGATGATCCGCATATCAAATAAATATAATATATTTTTTATATATTCCTTTTTCCAACCTCAGGTATCTTGAAATAGGTAATCTCTTCAGACCGCTGTGTTCAATCCCCTGAAGAGAAAACAATATAGAAATAGCTCCCATTATCAAGCTCCATTAGGTTTGAAAAAAAGATACTTAATAATAAATATAATTTTAATTTTTTTGGAAAATCAATCTCCTTTTCCGGTCAGCTTTTGCGTAAAAGCAAAATATGATAGCAAACTTAATAACCAGACAAAACATTTAAGCTCCCTCCCGTCAGGTATAAACATATCATCATAGATTCCATAGTGCCGACAACTTTTTACCATCAGGGCCTCCGATATAACCTCACTGTCCTGATTTCACAGTAATTAACGTATACAGTAATGTAAGCCTGCCACAATATGTAAGCTTGCAAATTTTCTCGAAATCTATCAGATACACAATTATCATTATATCGTTTGAATGTACTAAATAAGAAACTGCAGAATTCTGCTGTAACGATTATCAGGCAACAAAAATACATACAAATCGATTAGCAAAACCTTATTATATCTCAATATATTCTAAGATAACCGCAAGAGTAAATTTCCCGAGCTAACATCTCACTATTTGAAAATTCAATTCCCTTATATGAATTTCCAGTGATAACTTCTTATCTTAATTATACAATTTAACCTTGTAACTTATTTCAAATTTAATATAAATAACATTAATTGCTTAATTAAGTTATCTATTTTCCAATAGATAGAACCTCGTTTTAATTTTCAGCTAGTACTATAAATAAGGTATCATCTAGTTGAATAGGTTGGGCAAAGCTGTTTTCAGCTTGTACCTTCTAACAAATTCCCTTGTCCCTTATTTTTTGGAATTTACGTGAATAATTGGCTATGTTAGAAGCATTCGTTTCAGAGATTTTGGGGTGCCATCGTGCACCTTTAAAAATGCAATTGCTCGATAGGTATCCCTTGTTTTTAAGATTTCTGTTAATTAACATCGTCACGTAACAGTACTAGTGATTATTATTCGTTTTTCGCTACAGCAATCATTATTTCATTTTGGTACAGAAATCTTGACGGACTCCCGACTCGGGATATAACTTGCTTCTCGTCGTCGCGCTCCAATTCTTCTTCATGGGTTGTAACTAGCCGCAGCCGTTCGTGGCTGCCTTTGCATAGCAGATGAGCTGTACAAATAAATAACTTCACTGTACTTTATATGTCTTGTCAATATCAATTTATTATTTAAATTGAAAAATTATGCCTGCTGTTATGCAAATATGAATTTTCCTTATCCTCAAATTGTAAACTGAAACGTTAAATAAAGCTAATATGCGAACAATTTGACATTCTATTGACCATCTTTATCACAAATCCTCTGAACTTGTGGTATCGAATTCATGTTTTTCATTATACAAAATCACAATTCACAAATTTAATTAAACTACTTTTACCTTTTTATTTTTGCCCATCTATTGTAATTCAAATATTACATTTCAATTCTTTTCAGTTTAATTGTAGATATTATCACTTAGTTTCCACCTTACAACTAGAGAAGACGATCTACATTGTTTGAATGTAATAAATCCGTCTCAAAATGTAAGCAGGTTGCTTTTGGACAGCCCTCCGTAGTTTGGGATTTTTTTGGCTCCAAGTTCAATTATACTCAAAATACTATAAATTATCAATGCAAACCTTGCAACAAAAGTACTTTTAGTGTTAAAACTGTTCGAACAATGATTGTAATAAATCGAAAGCTCAACAATATTATTTAGTTGTCACTAAAGACAAAAAACAATCCCATATCTTCAACAAAACAATTTAACTTATTGTGAATAATTTAGAACTGTTCAATATATTCATTACAACAAGTGAAACCCTATATTTTTGACATTCGCACTAGCTATAAAAACTTAACGAGAAAATCAATCGGCGAAAGTAGATCAGAAATACTTAATTGTGAGAATGCAGCATAATCGTCGACTTTAATTTTCAAACGTGAAGTCTATAATTTTGCATTTCTTCAAAATATACTGAGTTTTTGACTTTTTTCTTATATATATTTTAATCATTTTTTGTCACTTAATATCTACCTCGACTTTTTATCTAGTGAATTTATTCTAGTTTGGTAAGTATCAAGAAGTTTAACAGATATACTATACCTAAACTAGCAAAGTCAACCTAGAGTTTACACCTTTGGACATCACAAGTGACTATACTCGGCTTAGTCACACCTAAACCTTCTGAAAGAACAAAAAATGTCCGCCAGACTTTTTCTTCGGATCATATTGAAGAACTCTGCGCGACTGATTCCAAAATAATATCAATTTCATTTGAATTGTTCAAGTATTAACGGGAATTTATTTTGAGATTTTTCACCGAATTTACTTCCGAAAAAAATAATTCGAATGACATCACAAATGCAACATAAAATCATTCCAGTTTACAGAAATGTTTGTGCTGACATAACAGTAAAAATAAAAAATAAAATCGAAGGGGTATCAGGACATATATTTTCTATAAAAAGTGAAATTTCACATTTGCAATCTAGTATTCATGTAAAAAAAATTTATTATGATTAAAATTAACTTGAGCAATCAAAATTGTCCCCACTGTCACTTGACTTAACCATATACTTGATAATTTATAACAGAAGGTCAATTATCTCTTTGATTAGAAAAATAACATTTTTTTACGAAATCGTAATTATTTTCATCCCAAATTTCAAGACTAATTTATAATTACTTCTGATTTTATACAAGATCTAAATCGGAGGAAATTAGGTACAGTTCGTTTTCAAAATTTTTTTTTAATTTGGGACCTAACTTAATTCGGGTAAAAGATGAGAATGGATTTTTTTTATTTTTAATGTCACGTTCGCCAGCGGCGCCTTCCAATCCTTCAAACTAAATCACATCTCCTCCTGATTTTTCATCGGATGTCAGACTTTTTAATTGCAAAATGTCCTAAGCAATTATCTTAAATCTCACCGAGGAATTTTTTAAATTAATGTTTGTTCGTGAGATAATTTCTCTCCAAATAAACATTCAATCTTTTACATTTGCCAGATTAAAGAATCAGCTTGATCTATCTCTACTAATTTGAATGTTGATATCGAATGTCTTGAGTTATTATTGAAAAATTGCTTGATGTTGGATTTAAAAAAAAAAATGTGTTTCTCCTATATTTCACGTCAACACATAATGTATTATATAAAGCATCTCTTTTATTTGACGATCATCTTATTTGATCCTATATCTCTTGAAAGTTATAATAACGATTTTGGGAACTGTTCGTATCGCGCATACAAAAAGTTTTTCAAAGTACGACGCCGCGCAACATAATTTGTTTGTATTTTCCAAAGCAGCTTTCGCAATATTGCCTGCTGGTTGAGTCTTAACTCAATATTTCTTAACAAGGATTCAAATGAATTGTTTTGGTGTTCGCTACTTTCATAAAAAATCCCTTATAATAAATTGAGTATTTTCCGGTTTTTATAAGATATGACAGAAATAAAAACGCCGTATTGTCAGTTTTGTAAATTTTTACGAAATTTCCAGGGATTCAGGCGTGGAAGTTCGGAGGGAATAGCTCAAACAGATCATATAGGAAACTCAGAATACTCTTTCGAAACTTCAAACATCAGCTATTTCAAAAATAACAGAACTCAAATAATCTAGTAATTTTAAGATTTTGACTACCTCGAATTATTTAAATTTTACAACACGACATTGAATGGACAATTCTGATGAAATTTAAATATTCTGACGTGAAATTTTTGGAAAATTTGAATGGTTGCGATTTTTGATGAAAATGCCGAACGAGCTGATGAAATGTCCAAAAAATAAAATTAAGAAAAACTACAATTTTAACCGGATTTCCAATCAAGTCCAAATTCAATTTTGTATCTTTCAGATATAACACGCCATCTCGAAATAAATCGCTAAGATAGAAACTCTTTTTATTAAGATAAAGCTCAAAACGTCAAACAATTCTTTAACCAGACATTCATTTCACATATTTGTTGATATTTTATGAATGTCGGCTGGTTCTTTATCTGGCATTAAAATTTAATTTTTATGATTATTTTGGAAAAATATAAAATATCTTCACGAACCAGAATTAAATTTAGAATTTTTCGGTAGATTTAGATAATTTTCACTAGGATCATTTGCATACAACTTCTACATACCGATGAAATCAGGGATGAGATGTGATTTATTGAGGACTTTGTAAGCGCCGCCTGCCGACTGACTTTAAAATAAAAATTAATATTCCACATTGTCATTTTTTTACCCGCATGTAGGCCCATATTTAAATAAAAATTCTGAAACACCCCGAACGTACCCCTTAAACGTAGTCCAAACCTTCTGAATCGATTCAAATTAAATAACTTTGTTCATAATATTGCTGACGACAGCTGTGAGTTGTATCACAGATATGTGATCTTTCTTTCCCTATGTTTTCTGAACAAAATATATATTCTAGACTATTGAAAATGTCGATACAATCTATTCTTTTCAATTCCCAATGCAATAATTGAACATCAAATGCCTGTTCTTTTAAACCATGTTCAAAGTGAGCGATTATATCGGCTTGGCCTTTCGGAACTGTTTTACTGTGATTCAGTGTTAAGAGGGTGGGGTCGCAATGTGGGCTTGTCCAAGATATTTTCTTCGACAACTAGCGAGGGAAGTCAAAACATTATCACTTTAACGGAGTACTGGTCGCTTTTAAGCAAACAGGTTTCGCGTGCCTAATAACATTACTAGAAACAGCACAACATATGGATTTCAGATTTTAGGGTCATTGCTTAATCTTCTCCACAAATACAAATCGAGCCTCTGATTAGCCACCATCAGAACGACCTTTCAAATATGCACTATATTTCACTTCAATAAGCCTTACTCCCCCTGAATTTGATGATAGGGATACTGTTTAGCTTTTGTTGCACACAGAGAACTGGTGGCAAGAGCCCGAAGCGTCCGATTTTGCTTCATAAATTTCTATCCTGAGCTTAAATGAGCAAAACTGTTTTGGCTTTTATTTTGAGTTGCCTCGGGGCAAATTCTTACTCCTCCTGGATTTAACGGCGAACTAAATGATGTATAAGATCCCTAAGTATACTCGCACATCCCAAGGTCTACATTTCCTTTTTGTATTCGTATTTTTGGAAACAGCGAATTAATTTCCAGAAATTTCAAAATTTGAAAAATGAAGAAATATTTCTCAAATCGCTGGATAAAATCTTTTTATACAATGAAAATAAAAGACTTCTTATCAACTTATTTTTGTCCTTTTCAGGAAAAATCTTTTAAATATCTAAAATTTCTATGTCGAGTCTCTAAATGCGACGATACTCTTAAGGTGAGGTGTGTCGCAAATTAGCCTATTTCCATTATTTCCGTCATAACTAAGCAAAGGGTGATATTCCAAAACTTTGTTATACTAACAGAACCAAACTTCCGTAATTTTAACTTACAGTAGATCTGTAGCATCCCACCTAGCGGAACCTTGACGCTTTCAAAGCTTCTTACCACGCTTATGTGCTATCCTTCAATTTTATCATTTCTTTAATTTTTTTCAGGCCGGGAGCCTCACAAATAATGAAGCCTTTTGTTTAATTTGCTTTCGGCGGGACCAAAAACGCAAATAAAAAAGAAAAATTAAATTTTTGCTAATATCAGTTGGCAGTTCAGGCAAAAGCTATCTCCGCCACCGTTTGAGAGATTATAGTTTCGCTGATTACTTGCATCTGAAGCACGAGATTTTCAACATACTAGAGAGTTTTTCAAATTTGCTTCGGGCTTTTGTGGCCATGCTAATTTTCATTTGCCAAAATGTTTGAAATGTCAGTTGGGGCTCCAGGCAAAAGATCTCCATCACGTTGAGAATACATTCCATACTGCATCTGAACGCTAGAAACTTGTTTGACAATAACTAGAGAGTTTTTTCGAACTTTTCTTTGGTCTCTTGGACCATTGGCAATTTCATTTAGCCTAATTTTTGCAAATTAAACCAGAAAACTTAATATTTTTTCCGTTAATACAACGACTTTAGGATTTGTGTATTTTTAATCTGTCTTCAAATGAAAAAAGTGAGCGCACTTTCATTTATAAGTATAAATAATCCATTATTTTTGTTTCTGTTTTTGCGTGTTTGGGCTATATCATTTTTAACAAAGCATTGCATTATTTTATTTGTTAGGTTTCTCCGGAGCCTCACGCAAAAAATGATAAAAAATGATGAAAATTGAAGGAGTAGGTACGAACTGCGTGTTTTTTTGAAAACTTTTTAAAAGCGTAGGT
Source organism: Oikopleura vanhoeffeni (assembly GCA_004367855.1). Lineage (NCBI taxonomy): Eukaryota > Metazoa > Chordata > Appendicularia > Copelata > Oikopleuridae > Oikopleura > Oikopleura vanhoeffeni. Next base: position 162,312 of record SCLH01002146.1, read on the forward strand.
GTCGGCGTAGGTGGGACTGTATGAGATTACTGTTGAATTCAAAATTACCGCGAAGATTGGTTCTGTTAGTTACAAATGTTTTTGGAATATCACCTTTGCTAGTTTGGCGGGAAATGGTCTCGGAAGAGTTCAAATTTGCGACACCCACTCCCTTAAGGTCATTTCACAACATACAGAAATCTGATACAATCGCACCTACGCACACACACAAACATTTAATAAGCAACATAATAACAACCATACAAAGATCTTTTTGCAATTTTTTTCAAATTTTTGCCTTTGCCTGCCAAAAAACGAAAACAAAAATTATTGATTTATTTATGATGTAAATTGAAAGTGCGCTTATTTGTTTTTTTTTGACGCTACCGGAAAAAAAATTTTTGAAACATTCTGTCAGTTTTCAATTTTTTTGGTTTCTAACACCCTTTCCACACCCTTAAGGGAGTGGGTGTCGCAGATTTGGACCTGTTAAAAAGGTATATTTGGATAAACTGGTGGAGCTGATATCCCAAAAACTTCTCTTTCATTAAGAACAACTCTTTTCAATTATTTTAAATTAAACAGTAATCTGATACAATTTCACCTACGCCCACACCTACGCTTTTAATAAGCCTCCTAAAAACACGCAGTTCGTATTTTTTTCTTCAATTTTCATCAGTTTTTATTATTTTTTGTGTCAGGCTCCGGAGAAGCCTCAAACATAATGCATTAGCGCCCTTTCCTCGAAATTTTGCTTTCGGCGAACAAAAACGCAGAGAAACAAAAAGTAAATATTTTGAAATGGTCAGTTTGGGAGGCTCAGTCAAAAAGTATCTCCTCCACCAGTTTATAAGATACAGTTTGACAACTTCATACTGCATCTGAAAGCACAAGACTTGTTTGACAATAAATCAGAAAGTTTTTNACTGATTTGATGCATTTTTATGACATAATAACTGTAGAAAATGTAGGAACCACCATACCCTTGAGGTGTCTGAGGGTTTGTCCCATTATTGAAACTAGGGCCAATATAAACAATTGGAATAGCTTCAATATCAATAACTGAGCGGGGAATCCGAAAAAATGATTCAGAATTTCCAGAATTTTTTTTAATACGACATTCTGATTCGTCGAACATTGACCGATCAGAATCGTTGATAAAAGGTTGCCAAAATGTTCGCCACAATTCACTGATAAATAAACGTTACAAAAGTGATGGAATTCTTTTTTCAAAGTGTATCTCCGCTCTGAGTTTTCAAGGTTCAACAATGATTCATTTTTTAAATTAACCGGACAGAACGTGAGCAGACCGTCAAGTTTAGTTTTTGGTAATTTTTTGTTGATTTGGCTTCAGAATCACCAAAAAACAGTTTTTTGCTCTAATTAACATAGGGTCAAAATAAAGTTTTTTGGTGATTCTGAAGCCAAATCAAAAAATTTGTCCAAAAACTCAACTTGGCGGTCTGCTCACGTTCTGTCCGGTTAATTTAAAACATGAATCATTGTTGAACCTTAAAAACTCAGGGAGGAGATACATTTTGAAAAAATAATTCCGTCACTTTTGTAAGCACGTTTTTGATTGGACGAGCCATCCGTAAATTTGAATTGTTTTTTAGGATGCAAGATTTTTGTTTAAATATATCCCTTTATCACCTTTTGGTTAGAATGCGTAGCCACAACGTTAAAATCACACGTTAAAAGGAGTAGTGGCTACGCATTCTAACCAAAAGGTGATAAAGGGATATCAAAAAAAAATAAAAGTTGGTCCGACGATTTGTTCTTTTGCGACAATTTGGTATCGAAAAACCTTTAAAATGCGACGACCACCCCCGTGCTTATGTAACCTAAACTCTGGTTGAACTTTGAAATAATTTCTTAAGTATTTGTGTCGAAATTTGACGGTGAGTTTGAACTATAAGTTTAAATTCCAAATTTTTCTTGAACAAATTTTTAACATCTAAGAATTAGTTTTGAAGTTTCCGAAAACCTCACTTGAGGATCAAAATATAGTATTTATCATTTCCAGTTTAACTTTCGGTTGACCGTTTAATGTGCTTAAAAATTCATCCATTACCATGAAAACAACTTATTCAACCTGAGAAGGTTTAAAGATTCTTTGAAGGTTTCATTTTCGGTGTTTAACAAATAAATAGATATAAGCCTTGAAATTTGCAAGCTAAACGAAAATTTTAAAAATGTTAATTTTTCGCATTTTCAGAGTTTGACTCAGACAGTCTACCCATTATAAGACTATTTTATTTCCATATGATAATCTATCTGAGAAGATGCCGACATTTTATTTTTATTGTCATACTCATGTTTAATCAACGTTTCGATTTATTATCATTCTCAAGATTATCTTTATTTAAGCGGAAGAATAAATATATAAAACACTGGAATCTAAAATTATTTCAGAAATAGGAAACCATGAAAATTTTAAACCCTAAAATTTGCATATAAGATGATTTTTCTAAATAATTTGAACTTTTATAATTTATTAATATATCCCTTGATTGCCCTCCTGTCCTTTTTTTATCCCTCAAAAACATGGGGGGGTTGAGAAAACGACGCTTCATTTCAAAACGAGTCATTCGATTTAGTTCTTAGATAACTCGAACTAAGCACAATTATCTAATTTATATAAATATCGGAAACTGTTTTAAATAGTACCAATGATTAATTTTTTTTAAGGTTACTGAAATTTTTTAATTATTAGTTTTAGATAAAAAATAGAAACAAAGGTCTGAAAAAAATGAAAACAATGTTCTGATTCGGAACAATTTGTNCTTAAGGGGGTGGCCAAGGCGACCTTTTACGGCCATCGGGGACACTGACTTCAAATATAAAATTAGTTTTCTGACTAAATCGGCCATGAGAAAATCAATGGTTTTTACCAAACTTTCCTATCTCCTCTAGAAATTTTCTAGAATTTTGAAATTTTCGTCCCTTCAATTTTATTCTCCTGGTCTTCAAATTGATATTTTAAATAAAAATTGAGATCCGACAATCTGCTGAAAATCAAAGAAATTACCAAGATGATTATAACATGACGAAAAATCGCGGCTTTTTGGAAAATAAGTTTCTAAAATTTCACATCTGCCATCAATAATTTTGATGATTTACGAGTTCAGCTGGTGTTTTATGTCAGCCAAAAGTTGAGTTTTCCTCCTAAAATTTGAAGCCTAAAAAATGGTGAGCAAAAATAATCTTTATCATAATATCAAAGTTATAGTATCGAAATAATTGTGACGCATATATTTGCTTTTGTTAGGCG